>VDFB02086081.1:282759116-282775628 GCA_007258455.2 Sequoia sempervirens | reverse complement strand
GATACTCCTTTAGCTATTAAAATATTTGAAGCCAAATTTGAGGCCCTTAGAGGCTCTGTATGGGCCCGAAAATTTGCAAAAATCCAAAGTAGTTGGCCATAGGCCTTACTTTGTGCCACATCATCTTTTCGAGAGCTTTTCGAAAAGGTATTATTATTGAAAATCCAACAGTCGGATTAAAAGTTATGGCTTCCAGAAGTTGGTGCATTTTTTAGGCGCTGAATTTTCAAATGTGAATTAAATTTGAATTTCTTAGGTGAATTTAGTGCGTAAACCGCTGAAACTCAAATTGGAATGTTGTTTTGGTTCAGTGGAAAGGAGCTTTATTTATTGGCGGGGATTCTAATTTTTGGTTTTGGGGAAGAGTTTGCATGTTGCGAAAAGGGGATTTTTTGTAATTTCTATAATTGTTTTGAAACTTCTGTAGCTTGCATGTATCGTAGAGCTCAAGGATTTGGGATCCTCTGCATGTAAGATTTTCATTATTGAATAATAATAAAGTTTGCTAGTTGTGTGCATTATTTCTATGTCTTGGGTTTGCTCCCTCGTCAGTGTACGTATGTGTTATATCTCTAAGTTAATTTTTTTATTGCAATGTAAAATTTACCATTTTCTTACATACAAAAATTATCTTTGTAAGTCTACCTAACCTATTAGCTTTTCAATTGAATTATAATATTTTGAAAAATAGTTAATTAAATTTACTGAAAGAAACCCTTTATGCATAGTATAAAATTTATTGAACCATTTAAAAAGATATGCACACTTTCTTTATGTGGATTCAATTAAGTATTTTAGAAATATTGTAATCCACTTGAAAATTTAAGGGATTAATTGGATTTAAAAAGTCAATTTGTAAGTAATGAAATAGGTAATTTTAAAATTACTATGGCTAAATTAATATAGGGATTGATTTTATATATAAATGTATATTTTACTTCAATATGAGCTAATGTGATGTAATATATGATATATTTATGAAACCTATCTATTGTAATCCATGTAATTATGGACCACTTTGTGATGAGAAAAAAAGGTAATTATGTTTTTTTTAATTTTTTTTTATCTACATATATGATATCTTTATACTTTTTTTTCAAGTGTTTTAAAAAAAAATGTAATGCACTTGAAATGGTTAAGGGTTAGATAAAAGGTAACTTTTAGATGACAATGAAAAAATAATCTACGAGTTGCATGTGCACATATGCAAACATAAACATATGTACATACATGTATATTTCATGTATATATGTATGTATATGTATATGTGTATGTCTATATATATTCATGGATGTACTTATATATAATGCATATAGATATACAAATGTGCACATTTATATATATAAATATATACACATAAATATTTATATATGTATACATATGTGTATATACATATACATGCATACATACATACATACATACATATATATATATATATATATATACAAAAATAATAGATTAATTTTTGCACTATAATCTAAAAATTTTCTTTTTCATTTATTAAAAAAATCCTCTTGAATCTATCTACCTCAATGCTACATTTTCAAGTGGATTATAATATTTTAGAAAGCACTTGATTAAATCCACATAAAGAAACAATTTATGCATACTATTTAATTAATTGGAGCTTTTAGAAAATACATATCCACATTTTTTTCATCATAGAGGGGTTCTTATTGTACAAAATTAGATTAGATGGGTTTCATAGGTATATTATATTTCACATTTTATTAACCCATCATGAAGTGGAATGGATATAGTCAGACAAATCCATCTTACCTCTCCCTTATCAATTTATATTGGTTTTCAATTATAATACTTTGAAATTAAGCAAAAATAAAGCATATTGGGAATAGATTACATATAAAACTATTAAACACACATATAATAATGTAAGACACATATCTTATGGAAACTCATAACATAAAAATTGTATTGTAATATTAATTTTATATTAATATGTATAATCAAAATACAAATAAGAAGCATAATCCAATCACATATAATCATTGCTAATAATAAAAACGTAAATTATCAAAAATGAAAGTTATTAACAATACACAATTATAATAGAAATAGTGAAAGTATAAATATCAACATAGATCAATTTTACAATAATATTATGTGTCTCATATAATCATGTCAATATAGAATTAGATAACCAAAATAGAACAAAACATAATGTACATAAGGAGATACAAAATAGTGCAACAAATAAAGGGACAATGTATGTGGGCACATGCTCCACTAGCCACTTCCACATTATAAACAAAAATCTTATTTCCATCAAAACACAAACATTTTGAAATATGATTTCATAATTCATATTTTTTTTCCATTATATTCTCAACCTTTAATATCTTCCACAAATTTGAAATCAAACAAAATTTCTTTAACTTTATATGTATTATTCCATTTCTTATTCTAATACCTCCACTCTACATTCCTTTTACTTGATTCCTTTTTATTACTTACAAAAAATAGCTTTTTAAGTCAATCTAACCCCTTACCTTTTCAAGTGGATTATAATATTTCAAAAAACACTTAATTGATTTCACATAAGGAAACCCTTTATGCATACTACAAAATTTATTGAAGCATTTAGAAAAGACATGCACATTTTCTTTATGTAGATTCAATTAAGTATTTTTTGAAATATTATATCCACTTGAAAAGGTAAGGGATTAATTGGATTTAAAAAGATAATTAATGATAGACTTTACATCATGATGAGTTAATGTGATGTGACATATATATTTATGAAACCCGTCTACTATAATCTATGTAATTATGGACCACTTTGTGATGAAAAAAGGGTAATTATGTATTTTCTCGATGTTTTAATTAATTTCTGAGTAAGAATATATGATTTCTTTATACATATTTTTTAAAATATTTTTAGAAATATCATAATCCACTTGAAAGGGTCAAAGGTTAGATGGATTCAAAAGGCTAATTTGGTAAATAATGAAAAAGGTAATTTTTAGACGACAATGACAAAATTAACCTATGAGTTGCATGTGCACATACACACAAAAACATGTGTTTGTGTGTATGCCTATACATTCATGTATATGCATGTATGTATGTATGTACATGTATATGTGTATGTCTATATATTCATGAATGTACTTATATACATAATACATATAAATATACATATGTACATATATATACATATATACACATATGTGTATATATACATATACATACATATTGATATTTATATGTATGTATATACATTTTTATCTGTATATACATACATATAGATTAGGTTAATTTTGTCATTGCAATTTTAAAATTGTAACATAGAATCCATCCAACCCTTACATTTTCAAGTGGATCATAATATTTTAGAAAGCACTTGATTTAATCTACATAAATAAACAATTTATGCATACTAAGAAATTAATTAAATCTTGTAGAAAACACATCCATTCTTTTTAAGTTTCGTCATAGAGGGGTTCTTAATTGAGCACAATTAGATTAGATAGGTTTCATAGGTATATTACATGTCACATTTTTTAACTTATCATGAAGTGAAATGGATATACTCAAACAAATCCATCTTACCTCTCCTTTATCAATTGCTATTGGATTTCAATTATAATCTTATGAATTTAGGCACACATCAATCCTATTTAGAATATATAACATATAAAACTATTAAACACACATATAATCACACAAGACACATAAATCTTATAGAAACTCATAACATAGAAATAACAATGCAATATTGATTTTATACTCATATGCATAATTAAAACATGAATAAGTAGCATGACCCAATCACATATAATCATTGCCAAATAATAGTTAAATGTAAATTATCAAAATGAAAGTTATTAACATTACATAGTTATAATAGAAATAGTGAAGCTATAAAGATCAACAAAGATCGATTGTACAATAATTCTATATGTCTCATATAGTCACGTCAATTTAAAATTAGATTGCTAAAATAACACAAAACATAAAATACAAAAGGAGATACAAATTTGTGAAACAAATAAAAGGACAATGCATGTGGGCACATGCTCCACTAGTCACTTCCACATTATAGAAAAAAATTCTTATTGCCATCAAAACATAGACATTCTGAAATCTGATTTCATAATTCATAACCTTTTTCTCCATTATATTCCCAACCTTTATATCTTCCACAAATGTCAAATCAGACAAACTTTCTTTAACTTTATCCTTGTTTTTCCATTTCTAGTTCTAATAGCCCCACTCTAAATTCTTTTACTTAATTCAATCTCAAAAATAATTTCTTATTATCAATATTCAAATCAATAATTTATTATTATCAATACTCAAATCATGATATAATTTAAAATGTATTTAGACCTTTTAAAACAAAACCAATAATTTTCCATTTCTAAATTCTTGTACAACCTCACCTTCCATTCTTTTTACTAAAAAATAATTTTCCATTTCTATTCATGCACAACCTCAACTCCATTTCTTTTTACTAGACAATCCATTACTGTTTTTAGAGTTTTAAATAAATAAAATCTGGCAACAACTTGGAGTGTTTATTTTTATTAAATTCACATAAACCTATTAAAACTTACCCCATATGTATTGTATGGGAAGACAATCGACAAATATATAGAATAAATAAATTGAGATGCCTTTCTTCTGTCACCCCCCATTGAGTTTGTTGTTTGGTGCTCCTCATTGCAATGAAAGAATTGGGTTGTGAAAGAGAGTTGAGGGGGAACAGGAGCAACCATAATTGATGGGTAATGGAAAGCCACAGTGATGGGTGTCGTTGAAAAAGGAATATGTACACGAGAATACAATACTTATTGACTCTAACACAGCGACCTGGTGTTGCCACGCAGATGACCAATACAAAGAGTCTCTGTATGCACAAATATGGAGACACAACCTACTTGCGTTCAGACAAATGCTTTCGTGCATGATTAAACCATCACTTTCTATGCCAGCAGAAGAACTCAGGGTGATGACAGATGTATATCGTGAGGTGCCGAAGGACCACTCAAGCAGGTGGAAACGAGCTGGAAAATGCACTGAGCAATCCAAGTCATTAGACAAGACGTGTGTGGTGTTATTGTTGAATTATGGGGTAGTAGTGCAATTCACCCAGTTTGACCAGGGGAAAGAAATAAAGCCTGGCAACGTCCCTGCACAGTGTAAGGAGAAAGTAAAGTGGTCCAACCGTCCTAACACTTGGATCTGCTGCCTCTTCGTATTGTCAAAAAGCTATTCTTGTTCTTTCAACAAGACTCATTATGCATGCCTTGAAGTAAAAAGGACTCTCAGAACATTCAGCGAATACTGCCGCATCTCAGATTTGGCATCAGTTTCCATTTGGGTTTTCACGTGGACTTGTTCTCAACGACTGCATGCATGCACGGAGCGTTTGCATGTCGATTTCTGAGTCGCTCAGTGAAAATATAATAACTTGGTCGGTGGAAACAATCTCCATCGCGTACTAATTATTATTGTTCTTTTGTGATCTTTGCTACTGTTTCAGATTACTTTGTACCTGCAGCTTTATTCCTTTGAAATTATTGTTGTTGTTATGGTGCTGTATCAAGGTTTAACGTTGTAAAACAATAACTATATTAATACTATTAACAACCCCAAATCTGGTTTGTTGGGATCAGAACAACCACCCAAAAAAATCTGCATTATTGGGTTTGGGATGGACTTAAATGGTACTAAGTATATTATATTGTTATTTATAATTATCTTTCGATGGGGTTTATGTCAAATTCATATTATGTTTGTAATTTGATGTGGGAGTATGAATTTAAGTTGAAACCTCTTCGGTTGAAAGACAAGGATGAAAAGTATTGAGACACTTCAATTCTAGCAAAAAAATTAGTGATGATTGCTTAATAAATGCGCTTTACTTTCTCCTTCATATGATGTTTATATTCTTAATGATAATTTTCAAATAACTCGTAATGATTCCATAGATGATACTAATTCATTATTGTTTGATTATACTATATTTAATGATACAAGTTCTAACGAGTTTATTATTGATAAAGAAAGATCAACATTTAGTGGCTTAGTCCTAACTTCTTTTGAATTATCTAAGGATATGATTCATTTAACGATATTACACTCAATGAAGATGGTGACGATTTTCAAATTTTTTTTATGATTTATCTAATGAAGACCTTCATGATGCTCACCTTTTTGATGAATATAACATACTTTCTTTTTCAGATGGTGAACATTGCTATTTCTAGAAATGATTATCATTCTCACCAACTCATGATAGTGAAAAAATAATTATTCAATGCATCATGAGTCATTGGTCTTACTCTTTATATTGCATGTCATTATAGAATCCATTATTGTTGACTTTAGTGGAGATAAAAATTCATATGTACATGTTAAATGATTTGTATTCCTATAATATGTTCACAAGCATGATGATGCTTTTCCATGTGAATGCTTATCAAGAAAAGTATGTCATATCACTTTTGTTCATAGAGTAATAAGTAATAACCCTAATTTTAGTTCTATCTCTTAATGGACTATTCAAAACCCTCATGTGCACATTTATAATAAATTCATATACCTTTTTTTCATTGGATACCTTATAGCCACCCATTTATCTAGAGGCATTTTATACCTTCTTTTTATTTTTAGAGATATTTTACACGCCTCTTTTTATTTCAACCCTTCATAATATATTTGATGAATTTTAGAACCACTACACTCACATTCAATTGTTGGACCACAATTTTCTCAATACAATTGATAACCACCCATGCAAAATTATAATCCAATACTATGTGGAGAGAATATCATTTGAAGATATTTTCAATAGATCTGACAATAAATATTTTTAAAAATATTTAAATCATGTTAAGTGTACTTACAATGTACTTAGTGGACATTCATTAGCTCCAACAATACGAATGAAAATAATATTGTATTAAAGTATGGTGTTTGTAAATATCAATATCATGGCATATGACATAAGATTGAGGACTGCACTAAAGTTTAAAATATGCTATAATTATTTATAGATGTTAGATGCTTTTCAATCAATATAATATACTATTTATCATGTTATATTGACTTTATTAAATTTTATAAAATTAATTCATCATCTACCATTTTAATTTTTTTAAAATTGATATTTATAGCACATAAATTAAAATGATTATCAATCCATGCAAACAAGACCCTATTACAAACACACACACATATCCTTTAACATATTTATACAAGAACATGCATTTATGCATGCATATACATACATCTAACCAAATATGTGTATTTGAACATTCAAACACATATATTAAATCCCCAATACATATAATCTTGACATAATTTAAAATAACCCATCCATCTAGGCTAAATATATAAGGGTATTTGGTATTAAAAAATCATTTAAGAATTCCTAACATGAATTGGTGTGGTAAATTATTGTCAATCTAGCAAAACTCATGAGTACTTTTATAATTTATGTATTTAGAGAAAATTTGATTGCATGAGGTGTTAATTTGGTTTGATATGTCTCACTTTTCCTATAGTGCATTCACTCCTCTTGCATTAAATACTAATCATTTCCCTAGATTTTTCTTACATAGTGACAAATCTCTACATCTCTAGTGGTAATTAATTATGAAATCTTATGGTTGCAAGAGCTTTGATTTTAAAAGATACATTATCATTAGACACCCATAACAAGTATTTTATGAAAGATCATGAATTATCTCTTAGATACCATACTTTAATCATGATTATTTTTCCATCTCCTATACAAATTAAATTATCCAACACGAGACTACACATTCTATCAATACAACATACTTCTCATGATAGATTTTTATGATTAAAACTAAGGGAAATTAGTAACTTGACTATACTAATGGTAGTAGGAATGATTTTTCCATAGTCCATGAGATTTAGATTAAAAAAAAATGGATTCGACTATGTCTATTTATTTCTATCAACGTTTTGAATCACACTCAGTGATTCATCATTAGGAAGAGGAAAATAATGAAACAAATTGTAGAAATGGCCTTAAGAAGAGTTGGGGGGGAGGTGGGGTAAGGACCAAAAAACAAAGAATGGAGGAAGAGATGGTTGGAGAAGGTATGAGAAATAATTAGGAAGGAAAAATAGTAAAAAGAAAGAGAAGAATTAATGAAAAAAGAAAAAAAGGAAAAAAGCAACAGCTCAAATATTAATTAAATTAAATTGTATTAATTAAAACAAGAAAGTTCAACATAACTAATGGGATGAATATTTTATTACAAGTATAACATTAAGATAATGATATATTAAAAAATAATAACTCAGTGGTATATAAATGCAACTAATAAGATAAATTAAATGAACATTAGAAAATTTAGAAAATATGGGTATGTGTAGGATCATCATGGAAAAAATAGGCCCTTAAGTGGCGAAAAATTCAAAAAAATCAAAGTTGGGTAACTTGACATAAAAATTTGAATAAGTTATCTATAATATTTCAAAAATATGTAAGAATAGAATCTGTAGCAAATTGAATGTAGTTTCTAAACTACTAGGTTTATTTAAAAAATATATTTGGTGAAAATTTGAAATTTCAATGCGGTAGTACTTAAATTTCAAGGAAAAAATAAGTGTGCAATACGACCACCTAACCACAATAAAATGATAATATTTTTATAAGATTTTAGATATAAGTAGAGGACTCATGTCCCAATGTGATGCATATTTTTTGTAATTTTTTTCAAGTAAATAATTAATTATGAATTTTTTATTACAACTTTTAAAAATTTAAAAAATTGTATGTCGACCTCATTAACTTGGTCAAAACTTCAAGAAATTCACTTTTTTTTAATCCTATAGTATGTGAAGCATAGAATGTGACACATGTTTTAGATTCAAAATGTGATACCATTGAAAGTTATAGATGTTTTCAATCAACCTATCAATCGGGACTTTAGTCATAATTCAAATAGAAATTGAATAATAATAATTTATTAAATTCAAAGTAAAGCATAATTTATATTGGTGGAAAGCTGAGAATCTCCTTTAAAAACCCTTTTCATTTCATCAATTTTGGGTGAAAAAACAAGTCATCAGCCACATACCCTACACATACCCATCATATCGCCACTTTTTGGCCCATCATGATCCTGCACATACCCATATGATAACTTGATATATGATAAAGATATAATAAATATATTATTTCTAATATACAAGTATTATTGATCACTATGATAAAAGTTAATTAAAACTCAAGAAATTAAAAGAGACTAATAAAACAGTTATAAAAATTTAATATATTGCAATGAGAACTAAAGATGCAAACAAACAATAAAGATTAATTAGTTATATATAATGCCTATATAAGAAAGGGATAAAAAATCAAGGATCTTATGTAAGTATAGATTAATAATAGAATAACAATAAAAATAAAAACAAAAATCGAAGGAGTGTTGAAAAAGTTAAAAGAAGAGAATAAGCTAAGAAATAACTACAAAAACTTAAAATAAACAAATTAATAAGCATAAAAAAAAAACCAAGCTTAATAAATTAATTAAAGCTAAGGAAAAAATGAATTGCAATAAAAATAACACAAAATAAATGAAGAAAAAATGTAAAAATAACTACCAAGGATTAAGGAAACTAAAATTAGAGATTAAAATAATTATAGGCAACTAAAGAGATATACTAAGTAAGAAGAATAGGTTAAATAATAAAATTAATAATATAATAATTATAACTGATTTATACAATTACAAACACAAAAAGCTAAAAGAGAAAGGTTAGAAAAACTAATTTCTAATTTAATTATAACTCATATATTAATTGTAGCTAATATATTGCTAAATAATATATTAAACCTGATTATATTGATTATAACTCAAATTAATTATTAACTAACTAATAATATCATTAATAATATATTAATTAAAACTAATTTATAAGATTACAAAAGAAAAAAAATCTAAAAGAGAAAGGTTAGCAAAGCTAGCCTCTAATTTAATTATATATTAATTATAGCTAATATATTAACTATAACTAATATACTAAACTTGAATAATATAATAAGAGAAATAATATATGGAAAAATTATAAGTAATAAAATTTTGATTTTATGTACTCTTTTTGTTAATATATATATTAATAGATATAAAGTGTAGAGGAATCAGCGACTCTAGGTCATGAGAGAGTCTAGAACAATAGGCTACCCTAATCTACCTCAAGCTAGATAAATAGATTGAAAAGGTTTAGAGTTTCAAGGGATGAAAAGGAAGGACAAATGGTCTATCACTTTCCCTCCGCTAACTTGAATGTTTAAGGGATTAGGAGAGCTAGTTTTCAAGGTTCGGACTATAACTTAAATAGCCCACTGCCAGAGGACTACAACATGAATCACAGACTATAACACGGTGTGCTAGGGTTTTAGGTACATGTTGGTGTCCATATGGATAGAGAATATAAAGTATGACATAGAACCCCAAAAAACCTACTAATTGTTTGATTAACAAAGTTTTACACTATGACAGACAAAAAATGTAAAATAACATAAAGAACAAGAAGAATACTTTAATAATGTTAAGCTAGAATTTGACAAGAGAAAGGTGGTAGAAGTGGACCTTCAAACCCACAAGTTGAGGCCTTCAATATCTTCACTTGATGAACAACCTGCACACACAAGAACGAGAAAATTTTGGGGCCATGTTTAGAGGATTGCCTTAGTCAGCCCCCCACTTTGGTGTTTCCACCTCCATGGACAACCAAATAGCAATGATTGTAGAAAGATGATAAAGAAGTACGTAGAAATAAAAATACCAAGAAATACTAACAATAATCTCCTACTACACAAGTAGATGATGCAAAATTAAATGGAAATGGATGGATATCACCTTCTCAACCACGTCAACTCAAGGAAAATGGAGGAAGATGTGAGCTTGCAAGCTCTCCAAAGCCAACATTGTCACAACAATGAAGAGGAAGAGCCTTGAAAAAGCAACAACTTACAACTACAATGGTCATGATGAAGTGTGAAGGAGCTAAAAGTGAGTTTGTTTGATCAAGAAGCTCTCAAGAAATGTGTCCAAAATTGAAGAAGTGTGAAGAAGCTAGATTGAATGAAAGAATAGGAAATTTGAATAAATGAAGGAGGAAAAAACCTGTTTGAAGTTAGTCCAAAGAGCAGCGAACGTTACACTTCGCGTCCAATGGAGGAGTGCAACAACTCTATAGATTCTAGAGGCAAGAATCCTATCAAGATGGAAGTGCACTATATGGAAGTTTTTGCATCGCACTAGTGTCCCAGAAAGGAATTCTCCCACTGACACACAAATGAGTTGCCAAGTGGATGAAAGATGGAAGTAGATGTGTAAAATACATCATCGAGATCATGTTTTCTAAGGTAAGGGGTGTATAAAATATTGAACAATCTGGATAACTGAGAAGGGGGTTGAATCAATTATCATAAAAAAATTTCTTATCTTTGATTAATCCAAAGCCAACTTAAATTAATCAGATAAACATCTAACAAATAATAACATGAACGCACATAACAACACCATGCACAATGAACATTAGAATTACATGGAAACCCAAGAAGGAAAAAACCATGGAGAATGCTAATTCTTAATTATAAAACACCGGATAAGGTGATTTTTACAAGGGCTCACTACCAAGTTGCTCATTGTAGGGTGGTTCACTACCGGTGGGCTCACTACACAAATACAAAACAACAAACTATAAAATCTAATCTATCACTGACAAAAGTGAACTGATGAAATTGCATCTACATATGCATGAGTTTAGTTCTGATTAAGAGAATAATTTATGCCTACAATAGATTTGATCAAGAAAATTTTGCACAACTTCTCATAATACTCCAAGATACTTCTGTGCAAAAACTCTACAAGATAGATTAATTCTTCCTTCACACCCTCTTATCTACTTACACACATGATACTCCACACTTCTCATTTCATCGAACAAAAAGAAACTTTACTTATACCATTGCATGCCATCATAATCTCCTAGGTTGGCCAGACACAATGTCTTCATAGTCTTCTAAGTCGGCCAAATACAATTAGAATTAGATCACCACAAAACATGTTGGCATGAAGAACAACCTTGAGATATCCAATAAGGTCTTGCACGCTAACACTGGACCCAAAAGATAGGTTACACATAAATATCTTCTTATCACATTACCAATGGACCAAAAATAGTTCATACATAAGATAGCATAATTACTAAGAGATAACAAACATTGAATTACATGAAATATATTTTGGAACCGATGAGAATGCCACAACTAAGACCAAATCTTGATTATCATCAATTTTAGTGTCAATTGAAGAACCACAAAACTTGCAACATGCTACATGAATTTCCAGATAGAAAGGTTACCCAAAATAAGCTTTGAGCACAAAAACCAACATCAAAAGATTAGACTTCATTATACTACATAAACTGAATTCAACAGATGTCCCAAAAAGAAGTACTTCCATATCTGGATCAAGGATAATATCCATACTACGTAACATCATAGCATACAATAGGATGGATTAATTCTATTCATCATCTGGAGCACATCCTTCTAGATCGAAGGTTTTGACATCAATGACAACAATGTTAAAACATCTTTAACAACTTCTCAACAATGTCCCCCTTTGGCATTGATGGAAAAAAACAAAAAACTCTACAACTCCAACTCAAAACTGCAAACTCCAAAAACTCCAAGTACTCCCCCTTTATCCAACAATTCAATACCTCTTTTTATTTTTTCTCTCTTCATTTTTCTCCCCCTTTTTTCCATCAAAGGAAAAGGGCCAAAATTCAGACATGCAAGAACTCAAGTAAAAATAATACTTTTCAAATGAAATATTTTCTTGTACCTTTCTCTCAAAATTGGAAGAATCATCTTCCAAGCTAGCACTGCAAAATCCAATCTGGAACTCATACTATCCAACATAGTCAACAACATAAATGAGGATGACTAGTTCTAAGATAGGAACTTTTGTTCACAATATTCTACATTAGAAAGTATCCCAGAGAGATGATCCAATCAGACCTCAACAATTTTCCTGACCAACTAGAAAGTTTTAACCAAGTCTTCCCTCTAGCTCTAAACAACCAACAACTTTTATTGCAACTGACAAACTCTTATTCTTTGTTTTCCATCTTTGTATTTGAAAAAATTAAAACTATTTCAAATATTATTCATCTTAGATTCAATAGCTTCAATTCTGCTTCTAAAATTATAAACAATAGCAGGCCACCAGAGACAATACTTGTAGATGTCATACATCTTCTTAATGCATTGTTTTGTCTCACCAATGTGTTTTGATAAATTTTGTTTAGCTTTGAAACATCTTCTCTTAATCATAGCTTCAAACTTATGTCCTTTAGGACCTTCCAACAACATTCTTTCTTCAACAACTTCTACTAGATTATTCGGTAACAAGTCAAAAACATTTGAAACAGTAATATCCTTTTTGAGTAGATAATCAACCAAGGCATCATCAATTTTAAACCTTCTGATCGAAGAGTTGGCACACCACATTTCACCAACCTTCTTCAAATCACCTTCATCTAACATAGACAAAATATCATTTGGATCGAAAGAATCAAATCTAGGCAGAGACTCTTCTTCATTCTCCTTTTCTTTTGAGATAGAGATGAAATCTTCTGTGTTAACTTTCCTATTGTTAGGTTCTGGAGGGGAACCACCAATGACAACTTCCAATTCCTTCTTACCAAAGGAGGAACCCTCCTCAAACTGACTGGACACTATCACAATGAAGCACAAATTCATCTGCAAGGATAATGAGAAATAGACTTTACATGCACTTGCTTTATCTTCCATACATTCCAAATACTTGTAAACTTTCTTTCTAATAGGGATGTCGAACTTCCACTTAACATTCTTCTTTACCAATAGCGAACTTAGAAAGTAAAATACCAAACATATGAGTAGAGATCCAAAATGGAAAGATAACTCTCAACCAAAGACATTCTAACATTCTCAATTAGGTTTTCGATTATTAGGCTACACAAATCAAAGTACTTGTTTTCCTTCACAATCAAGTGTGGAAGATATATAGCAATAGCCAAGGTAGAACCTTCACGATTTCTAAAATAAATTTTATAAGTGATGTCGTAAGCAACATACCTTACTACAAGATCGACAATGGTATTTATCAGTAGAGCCCAGGGGTCTTTGTCAATACCAATAAGTTCCTCCATGTCTCTGTATTTCATTATTTTCTTCCCAAGGAGGTCACAAACACTACACAAACTAGTAATAGCTTCAATGTATTCCTTCGTGATTAGATAGGTTTTGTCCAAAACAATGTTGTCGTCCTTGAATTGACTTAGGAAGAACAAGATAGATTCTTTCTCTACAAACTAGAGAAATTATCCTCATAAATACATACCCAGAGTATTTACGTTCTGCAATTCATCTATCTTCAACCTTAGTTCCATTTCCTTCATCTTCCAATGATCAAACTCATCCAACTCAACTCCCTTCAGCCTCAGTGGAATACTACCACTCGATCCTCTGTCAACAGATTCCATCATCGTGCTTATCTTCTTCAAACTCTATCACTTCTAGCAAAACTTCTTCTTTGCAAAATGTGAGAAATGATTTTGAAAAATCCCACCTTTTATTCTTAATTACTCATAATGATTTTTCCAATAATTGTACTTCACTTTTCAATCAACTAGATTAAGCTTCATCATTTATCATCAACCGTTTCAAACTTAATCATGTTAAAAATCACATCAATATTACTTTAGAGAGGGGAAACCAACAGGATATGCAATGCAAAACTCCCCCTGAGCCAAGGTAGATTGGCTCAAATACTGGTAGGGAATGTACCAGAATCCAGTACCACATAAGTGTTTTCCACACTGGTTTCCTTCTTTCTCCAAACCATGAATGTATTCTTCTCGGATTCATTTGATTTTGCAACCTTCTTTTTGTTCTTAGGCTTTTCCAAAGCAACATATCTGCATGTGTTAACATAATTTCTGGGTTGATTGCACTTGTAACATCTTTGTCCTAACTTATTTGAGTGAACTCTAGGTCTGCATTGATTAGCTTTGTGACCATAACCATAGCATAAATAGGAATAACCATGAAAGAGATTGTTCATTCCATTCCTTCTAGCTGGATTATATAATTCACTTCTGCAATGACTTGCTTTATGACCAAACTTGTAACAATTAAAGCATTGAGTATTCGGTTCCATCTTGCTTCTGCATTCTATAGCCTTATGTCCAAACTTTTTGCATAGAAAATAGTGACCATTGAATGATAATTACCTTTGATTATTTGGTTACCTAATCGGAGGTCTTTTAGGTGTTCTAGATTTCCAAACCTTGCTTGTTACACTAGATCTTGATTTAGCTTCAACTGCTTTGTTATCACCCTTAGTGTCCCGATTTGAGTTTTCACCGGAGAAACCATGTCCTCCCTTGTCCTTGTGACATTTCTATAGGGACAAAACTTAATCTAGAATCATGCTACTTTCACATACTCTCGCTTCTATTTTCAACCTTCTTAACTCTTGATCTAACTTCTCATTTTCTTCTAATTTTTTTTTATAATATCCTTGAGATTTTCTTTAGTCTTCTTTTGTTCATCCACCCGTAACTTTAAATCTGCAATATTTTCCTTTGAATCCCTTAATTTCTGGCTAACCTCTTTGTGTCTTGCTTTGAACTTCTAGATTTTCTCTCTTAGCTTTGCAATACAAGCATTTGCCTCCTTGATATTTTCTTTCAATTCTTCATTTTTAGATTATGTGCTTTCCATATCATCTAACATTATTTTTCAGTTCTTCCTCAAAGTGATAAGCTCCTACCATTTGTTCAAATTTACAAGATCTCCCTTAAGTAGTTAAGCTCTATCTCCAAGGGACCAGGCTTTGATACCAATTGTTAAATAGTCTGGATAATTGAAAGGGGGGGTGAATCAATTATCATAAACAATTTTCTTATCTTTGATTAATCTAGAGCCAACTTACATTAATTAGATAAACATCTAACAGATAAGAAAATGAACGCACATAACAACACCATGCACAATGAACACTAGAATTACGTGGAAACCCAAGAAGGGTAAAACCATGGAGAATGCTAATTCTCAATTATAAAACATTGGTTAAGGCGACTTTTACAAGGGCTCACTGTCAGTGGGATCACTGCCCAAATACAAAACATCATATTAAAAAATAGTCTCACTGATAAAAGTGAATTGATGAAATTGCATCTACATATGCATGAGTTCAATTCCGGTTAAGAGCACAATTTCTTCCTGCAACAAATCTGATCAAGAAACTTCTACACAACTTCTTCACACAAACTCTACAAGAAAGATTACTTCTTCCTTCACACCCTCTTATTTTCTTACACACATGATACTCCAAACTTCTCATTTCATCAAACAAAAAAAAACTTTACTTATACCATTCCATGCCATCATAATCTCCTAGGTCAGCTAGACACAATGGCTTCATAGTCTTCCAAGTC
>VDFB02086081.1:282604209-282759016 GCA_007258455.2 Sequoia sempervirens | reverse complement strand
TTTGGTGTTCTTTCCTATGTTGTTCACTTTTGCATGGTTCTTGTTTTCCAGATATTTAATAAATTTATTTGAATTTGTGGTTGGATGTTAGATTTTAGACTTCTATGTTATAAAATTGTGTTAATGATTCAATATTTTAAGTGTTTGAGCAATCCTTGGTCCATACTTTTAGCAATTTGATGATTTTAAGTTGATGTGTAAAGTTATCCCGGACCTAAATATTGTGTGTGTTGAGTTCAATTGTGGGTATTTATTCATTTCAATTATAAAATAAGGTTGACTTGTGTGAATGCACCATGATATGAAAATCTTTATTACCTTAAAATATTGCACTATTTTTGTGATATTGTAGGTTTAATCTGGGTTTAGCAAGAATTGGTTTTGGAAGGATTGGTCTACTTTGAATGTTTGATTGTTTGCACAATTGATCTTAGGTTTTAGTTTTAGAAATCTCTTTGAACCCTTTAAATTTTTCTATTTATTTTAAATTTGAGCTAGCTTAGGATTGAAAAGCATCAACATATTGGAATATTTGATGAGTTTGAAGCTTCCAGTATTATTTTTGTAAGGTCCCTTTGTGATTACCAAAATTTTCACATTTATCATTGAGTTGTTTTTGCATTGTGAAGACTTGGCATTAGAGACCTTGGGGTTATCTCTTGAGGCTTGCTGATAGAGATTTACCTTTCAAGAGAGATAGGATATTATATTCTATCTGAGTTGTTGTTGTGCAAAAAACACCATCAACAGATTGGTGCTAGGAGGGTCATAATAAGCAAATTGGAGAATTTTCTATCTACAATTTCTCCTCAAAGGTTTCAAAGAAGGACTAGATCTACACCAAGGGAGGAAGATTTTTAGGAATTACAAGCCCCTACTAGGTCAAGAAGGACTAGAAGAAGGGGAGAACCATCATCTGCACCACCTTTTCCATCCTCTCCATCATCTTAACCCTCTTCTAGATCATCCTCATCTAATTTTGAGGTCATTCCCATTCAGAAGCCCCAACCAGCTATTAATCAACCACAACCACCACCAATGGCTTTCTTGTAAAATAACCCCTCACCCTTGTCCTTTAATAACTACAATGTCATGTCGAAGAATCTTGAGCACTTCTGCTCCAAATTCCATGTCAATGATCCAAATAGGATAGCTGAGGAGCACATTAGGATTTTCTAGACTTGCCTTAGGGATAGGGGAATTAATCATGAATACGTTGCATGTAGGATTTCCCCATATTCCTTAGGAGGATTCCTTTTACTGGTGTAATCATCTCCCTACAGGATCCATACACAATTGGATTGAGCTTGAAAATTCATTTTTACAGAAATTTAAGATTCTCATTAGTGCCAATGAGTTGTATCTGGATTTCACCAAGGTTAAGATCGAAGTCAATGAACCCATAGGGTCATTCAACAATAGATTCCATCATGCATACACCAGATTGCAGGCACCCTATGTTGTGGACAATGCTACTACCCTAGAATTTTATTATGAAGCACTTGACAACCTTACAACCACCTTCCTTGAATGGAGACCTAACCCTCCTAATACTTTTCTTGTTGCTTATATAGAGGTAGTTAAGGTTAGTATAGATTTGAGGCAGCATTTTTCAGGACCCTTTCCATCTTTGGTACCTACTGCTCACCTAGGGAAAACTCAAGAACTTAATCATGCTTTGACCAATCATACACCCATCATGAATCTAGTACCACAACTTCCCTTGGTCCCACATCTAGGTCCTCTAATGAATCATGGTTCACCAATGCCTAGTTATCCTCAAAATGTCAATCAACCCCTTAATCCACCACAGTAAGTTGGTTTCCCAACTTACATGCAAAATTTTGAAGTACTAAACCAATCCATAAGCTCAGGGGCACCACCAATATATTCTCAGAACAATGTGGGTTCTACATGCTATAGTAATTCTGACAAAGAAAGGTTGGATGAACTAAAAAAACAAGTCAAGAAGTTGACCACTGAAGTCACTTATCTAAGAAATCAGAACAACCAACTTCAAGCTACCCAGAGAAATATACAATCCAGTTATAATAGGGAGAATAGGGATCCTACACAAGGGTATGGACAAAATTTTGATAGAGGGCAGTTGTCTAGACAAGGATTTGATAGAAGGAAACCTCCTAGGAAAAATAGAACATGGAATACTAGGCCAAATAATGGAGGTATCCCTACTCTATTAGATTAACCTACCAATTAGGATAAGCCTTCAAGTGGTGTGTACTTAGCTAAGGTAGCCTTGATTGGATGGTGTAGATTCCATAAGACAAACCAACACTCTGGGTTAGATTGTCCTAAATTTCAAATTGTTTCATCAATATTCTAGTATGAAGTTCAACAAGCTAAGAATAACTCCAGTAATCAAGAATTGGTACCATTCGGCTCTTATGATTCTTCAATATTGGTGTTGAATCATGCTCCTTTCCCACGAAGTGAAGAGAATAGACCAGAACAAGAGGCAAGTGAACAAGATGAAAAGACATAACAAGTATGCAATGAAGATGAAATTTCACAATTGTTCCATAAATGTACTAAGAATGATAATGGTCATTTGGATGAGGAAGAAAAAAACATTGAAGAGGTTCAAATGTTCCAACAATGCACGAGAAAATATGATTTGAGGAGTAGGCAAGCTGGGGATCCACTGACTACTTCAATTCCTCCAAACAACTTTACTACACCCCCTAATCCAAATGCTAGAAAAAATCCTTCTTATCCTCATGTGAAACACAATATCTCTCAAAAGGGGGACAATCTAATCTCTCAAAGGGAAAGAACATTGATGCAGGGAAGGAGAAGTTGGTGGATTATTCCAAGGACACCCATGCTGACATGAGTACTGAACAATTGGGTGAGTATGTAGCTAAGGAACTCAAGAAATTGAAGGCAAGTCTTTCTTCTTTTTAATTGTTAAGGGTTCTTGCTATTAGAAATGCAATCCTAGGAGCTTTCAAGGATAATGTAACTTCCCAAGATAGGAGAGTCAGTGAGGTAGTTGGGAAAATTTCTAGCTCACAAACAGCAAAAGATCAAGGTCAAGGACAGTCTAAGGATAAGGGAAAAGAAAAGGAAAGGAGTCAAGTTGCACAAGTTGATACTCAAGGGAGTCTATTTCAAGGCAAGACTGAAACCCCTCCTTTTCTAATTTCTATCCGCATCTTTGGGAGAAACTTGCATAACTGCCTCTTAGATTTAGGAGCTTCTACAAATGTTATGCCCTTCACTATTTGTTGAGCCTTAGGTATTACTCCTATAGCTTCTCAATGAAAAGTCACTCAGTTGGATAAGACAGAGGTTAATGTGATGGGAGAGTTGAATATGATTCCCATGTAGGTTGCATCAAACCCTAGGATCCAACAAATCATTAACATTCAAGTAGCAAATATTCTTGATGCATATGATTTGATATTAAGTAGGGATTTCACTAAGGAATTAAATGGATATGTGTCAAATAACCATTCTCACATGTGGCTTCCCTGGAAAGGAGTGCCAAATCAGATTAGAATTGAGAGGGAACCAAGGATGAAGTATGTGATTACTTAATATCAAAATACTTCAAATGAAGTATTGGTATCTGAAGCTAGCCTGAGGAATTATGTACTGGCAGCTTTTCCCTAGGAACTAGATACAAATGAAATCTTCATGTTGTAAGATGTACCCAAGGAGCTCACCCAAGAATCTAGTAGTACTAGAGCATTAGTAGAATCAATATAAGAAGAGGATGATCAATAGGATGGTCAACTTAGCATGTTGGATAACTTCCAAGAGTTTATTCAAAAATGCATAGAAGACCAAATCCAACTGGGTAGAGATATGAACTTTGAAGAATTGCTTCTTCCAAACTAGTGTAGAGTCCACAACACCTCTCAGTTAGAGTTAGAATGTTGTCTATTCCAAACAATAGTGGAAAAAATAAAGAATTGTATTAATCAACCTCTAGCTATGAGGATAAGTGTGCAAAGTATTCAAGATGATCCCAAAGGAAAAAGTCCAATACCTTTGGAAGAGCCTCCAAGTAGCAGTAGAACTAATTAGGACATACCAAAAGGCCTAGGTCCTAGTTGTTGGACACTTAGATTTGATGGATCAAAATCCAAGCAAAGAGATGGAGCTAGGTTTAAACTAATCAGTCCTAGAGGTACAACTTTTTTTGTTGCTCATAGACTTCAGTTCCATTGCACTAATAATGTAGCTGAATATGAAGCCTTAATATATGGACTGTTAATGGCATTAAGAAAAAAGGTCAAGATTTTACAAGTATTTGGAGATTTTGAGTTGGTGGTTAGGAAAGTCAAAAAGAATTATTCATGTAATGACAAAAGAATGACCAATTACAGGCATAGAGTATGGGATTTAATTGAGGAGTTTGATGCTTTCAATATTCAACTGATACCCTACAACAAGAATCAAAGTGTAGATGCTTTAGGATAGGTAGCAAGCACATTACAACCCTTGTCACTCTCAGGATTGAAGAAGTTCACTGTGGAGCTCACTCCAGTGCCCTTAGTGCCTAATAATGTAACCAATTTTTAAGTATTTAAGGATGAAAAGCATATTCTTGATTTCATTACAAGCTCTGATGTGTTCACTTCTTAGATAATTGATGAAGTAGAGCCCCAAGAGGTAGAAATGGACTTAGAATGAGTTATTAACCTGAAAAAACCATAATTCCTAGAGGAATCGTATAGCTGGAAAGGATCTTTGATCTGGAAAGAATAAAGGACAAGGAGCAGAAAAATAAGGACTCCATTAGCAACCAGTATGACACTTATAACATGGGAACTCTGGATGATGTTAAGAATTTTTTCATCGGGAAGGTGTGTACTCCAAAAGAAAGGAAAGGGATAATAGATGCACTTCATGCATACCAATATGTCATAGCCTAGAGTTATGAAGATCTAAAGATGTATGATACCTCAATCATTACGCACACTATTCCCCTCAAGCCAGGTGCCAAGCCATTTAGGCAAATACATAGACCAATTAATGCCCTGTTGGAACCAATTATCCAAAAAGAAGTACAAAAATTATTGTCTGCCCGCATCATATTTCTAGTCAGGAACTCTACTTGGGTTGCTAACCTAGTTCTAGTGAGGAAGAAAAATGGAGAAATTAGGCTTTGCATTGAATTCAAAAATCTTAATCGTGCCTCAGAAAAGGACAACTACCCTATCCCATCATTGGATGAAGTGTTACAAATTGTTAATGGATCCCAGATGATGTCCTTCCTAGATGGATACTTAGGGTATAATCAGGTTATGGTGTAGTATTAGGATATACACAATATTTCCTTCACCATGAAATGGGGTACCTTTGCTTATAGAAGAATGCCTTTTGGATTAATCAATGTAGGGGACACCTTTTAGAGGGCCATGTAAATCACCTTCAAGGATATTATTGGTAAGTGTATCATTATCTATATGGATGATCTGACTATTTTCTCAAAGAAAAGAGGCGATCACATTTCATATTTGTGCAAGGTATTCTAGAGATGCAAAGAATTTGGTATTTCACTTAACCCTCAGAAGTGCATCTTTGGAGTAACTGAGGGGAAGTTTTTGGGTCATGTTATTTCAGAAGAGGGTATATCCATTGATCCAAATGAAAAGAATCTATACTAAAAATCCAACCCCCAGCCAGTAAAAAGGAAATGAAATCTTTCTTTGGGAAAATCAATTTTGTCAGGAAGTTTATTATTGGATTTGTAGAGATAGTTAAACCTTTGAATATTATGCTGAAATAGGATGCAAAATTTGAATGGAATGCTAAAGAAAAGGAATATTTTGTAGAAATCAAGAGGGAAATAGTTGATTCCTGGTGTTGGTGAGTCCAAATTATTCCAATCCCTTTTACATATATTCATTCACATCTGATCATTCCTACGTTGGAATGCTAACTCAAAAATTTGATCAAGGAAGTGAGCACCCTATAGCCATCATGAGTTCTCCATTGAAAGATGTAGAATTAAAGTACTCTAGTGTGGAAAAGCAAGATTATGCTCTTGTCATAGGTATGAAGAAATTCCAACACTACATCCTGAGAAATAAGGTCTTTGCAATAGTGTCAGATCTTGCCGTCAAGGTTCTACTGATGCAGAGTGAATTGGGGGGATGAAGGGAAAAATGGGTTACAATGCTATAGAAGTATGACATCAAAATTCAGCCCATGAAGCTTGTGAGAGGGCAAGGATTGACTAAAACTATGGCTGGAATTGGTCTTGATATCATAGCCCAAAAGTACCATCTTCAAGATGTTTCTTCGGATGAATGGTATGATGATATTGTATATTATCTGTTGAATCAAAAGTATCTTGATCATCTCAATGTGGTACAATGGAGAGTCCCACATTTAAAGAGTGATAGATATATGTTGAAAGGGGCTATATTATATAAGAACCATGAAGGAATTTATCTTCATTGTCTTGGGAAAGGAGAGGTTGCCTGGGTGATGACATAATTTCATGATAAGTATGGCACAGGCCATGGTTCTAGACCAGCTACAATAAACCAAATCTTAAGGGTAGGATATTATTGGCCAACCTTATTCAAGGATGCACACAATCACATAAGAACATGCCATGTATGTCAAACTACAACTAGCAAGGAGAGGAATTCAACACTTCCACTTCAACCGATGATTGAGATAAAATCATTCACACAATGGGGATTGGACTTCATTGGCCCAATTAACCCACCTTCCTCTATAGGTCACAAGGCCATTTTTACTATAACTAATTATTTTAATAGATGGATGGAAGCTCTTCCTGGTAAATAGTGTACTTTTGAAGTAGTGATCAATTTTCTGTAATTGGGTATTATTAATCGTTTTGGTTGTTCAAATGCTTTAGTCTATGATAATGGTCCTACATTTTCTTTGTTAAAGTTTTATGGATGGGATTTTGATCATGGTATCATTATTAAGTTTTCTTCTAACTATTACCCACAAGGAAATGGTTTGGTTGATTCTACAAATAAAAATATTTTAATAGTCATCCGCAAAATCTTAGAGAGAAATCCCAAAGTTTGGCACACCCAACTTAGATTTTATCTTTGGAAAAATCATACTAGACATAAAGCCTCTCTAAGAACCTCTCCTTATCACCTTGTATATGGTCTTGAGCCTATATTTCCAATCAAATTGAAAATACCCACCTTGTAATTCATTAATGATTACTATGATGAAGGGGATAGACATGAGGCTCGTTTGGATGAGCTTCTGCAACTTGAAGAGAAGAGAGATGAAGCATTAGAGAAATTTTCCAAGCACCAAGGAATTGTTAAAAGATGGTTTGATCAAAAAGCCAAGGTGAAAGTATTTAGAATCTTTGATCTAGTCTTATATTGGGACAAAGCACATGAAAAAAGGGGAGAACATGGAAAATTTGATAAACTCTAGCTCGGCCCCTTCTAGATCTCAGAGATATTGGGAGATAATTCTTTCCATTTGAAGAACCTCACTGGAGAGGATGTCCCATTGCCTATCCATGGGAAATATTTAAAGCATTACTTCCTGGCCCGAGTTGTTTACAACTCTCCCTTGTAAATAGTTAGTTTAGGCATTGGTTTCTTTTGGGTTTTCTTTTGCTTTTGCTTTGTTTTCTCCTTTGGTTTGTTTCCTTTGGTTTTATTTTGTTTTGGTTTTGGTTAGTGTAGGTTTGCTTTAGTTTTGGTTTTGGTTTGGTCTTGTTTTGCTTTTTTGGTTTTGGGTTCTCTTGTCCTTTTCTAGGAGTGTTGTACTTGCATGACAATCAATTATTATCAGAGATTGTTCTAAGTATTTCCTTTACAAACTCTAATCATCCTTCTAGGATAAGTTGGTGGAAGTCCTTTATTAGGTGTCATATGTGCTAAATGCTTAAAGTGGATGAGTAACTGGATTAGTTCAATTCCAGAATGTGCTTGAGTCTTACACTTACATATACATATTAAGAATCTTGAGGATGTTGGAGGTTTCTTGTGAAGTCTGATCAAGCGAAAAATCTTATTTCTACTTTAGCACCACTATGGTTCTCAGCCCTAAGTGTGAACTTGACTGTTCACAAGTTGAAATAGAAATAGAAAGAAAAGAATAACAGAAAAATAAAAGAAAAGGAAAATATTGAAAATAAAAAGAAGGATTCAACCTATCAGGAGGATTTGAATATCTCTATCGAGGCTATGGATGCTTGGTTGGTAGTAGATCTATGTTCAGGAGAATCACAACGATAACCTCATTGGGGTTATTGATGCCTGACTGGCAGTGAGGCTCTATCCAGGTTACTTTTGGAGTTAGAATCTTTACGTAGCTTGACCTGACTGACCTTGGTTCCTTGTAGCTGCTAAGGGAGGGAAATGAATGAAATTTCACACACTAGGATTCTAGCATAGAAAGGACCTACTAGTCCATTAGTTTTGAAACTTTGTTTATGGTTGACCCAATGTGAGGACTGCAACCAGAGTTCTGGGTTCTTGATTCCATTTTTTCATCAAAATGCTTTGGAGCATTTCCCTAGTAGGAGTCACCATTTGTTGTGCACTTTTTGCACACACACCCCACTAAAGGTAGGGATGCTCTCTTTTGTTTTTTTGTTTTCTTGTTTTCTTTGGGGTTCTAACCTTTTCCCCTTAAGGGATAGGTTTCTCAGTTTTGGTTTTGTTTCACCCAGGAATTCACAGTCTTATCTAAACTTGAGGTGTCTTCTTTGCAACATCATGATGACAATATATCTCTTGGAAAATTTCCCTAGTTTCAAATTTCATCTTGGAAGCAAAACTGTCTAAGTATAGGGGAAGTTCGGTAAATCTGAGGTAGCTTGGATTACCCGAACCTTCATCTAGGCAGAAATTTTGAGCTCACTCATATTTTTTGAGTCTGAGACCATATCGTATCCCCGAGCCTCCTTAAACATCCTTTCAAAGCATTTATTGCACACATTAGTGGATTTTGAATGCCAAAGAGGAAGATATAAGTGAAATTTATGATGTCATTTGAGTCATTTTGCACTGTGAGCACATTTGGACTTGAGAGAAAGAGCTCCCATCCTACATTTTTTTGAACTCCAAGTTGAAGGAAATGATCCTCGTGAGATTTCTACGAGATTCAGAGCTTCCATCAGATTCCTTTTCTTTGTGCACCATTTCAAGGTAGGGTTTTCTTTTGTGCTTTCAATTAAGTTTTCTTTCGTGAGAATTCAGTATGCATTAGGCTCAATGAAGGACTCATTGTAGAGAATGTGTTGTGTTTGTATTTTGAAGATGTGGGTCTAATTATCTTGGTATGATCATCACA
This sequence comes from Sequoia sempervirens, assembly GCA_007258455.2. Taxonomy (NCBI): domain Eukaryota; kingdom Viridiplantae; phylum Streptophyta; class Pinopsida; order Cupressales; family Cupressaceae; genus Sequoia; species Sequoia sempervirens. The sequence continues at coordinate 282,749,731 of VDFB02086081.1, read as the reverse complement.
ATTTCTCATTTCTTTGAGTGTGCATTTGAATGGTTATGGTCAGGATTTTGATTTAAATGAAATCTCATACTAGGGTTTGTTAATATCTTAGGGATTTACCCTTCTTATTGTGTTCTTCTGACTTCATCTAGATTGTAGGGTGTTTCCCTATTTTAGAATTCAACTTGAAACCCTAGTCTCTAGGAAACCCTAGCTGGAGATTACAAATTTGATGAATGAAACAAATGATACGTCTAAGGGATTTTGTGCAAAATGTTTGATTTGAATCATCATAAGGATTCAACATTAATTCAACCATCACAATTATCATGATTCATCTTTTTAACGTGAAAAAAATTTAAACACTTAGCAAATTGTCAAAATTTGGTAAATTTCTAGAGATTCTGAGGTAGCTCATATTTTCTGAAGAAGGTTTACAAGAAAAAAACCATGCCTGTATCCAAGCACCAACAAGGGTCACAAGGGTGATCTAGGAATACATAACATAATCATGTGGGAACACATCACAACACACACACTCATCTAATCCTAAAGATAAAGAAGGGACCTCTCCCTAACATTGATCAACCAAGAGGTCATCTGCTTCCCACTCTAGATCATCATAGGGAGAAGGAGGATGATCCTGCAGTGGTGGATTGTTAAGGGGGGGTGCTTCTAACTGTCCTACAACAAGGGCTAAGGAAGAGGGCCCCACAAGGTCCCCTCCACTAAGCTCTTATGGTGCTAAGGTCAATTACTTTGAAAAGATCACTAAAAAGGCCAAAATTTCATCCAAAGAGTTCAACATTCACTTCACTGGAGTGCCATGTCATACCTCAATGGATGGGGAAAGCTTTTCCTGAGGTTCACTGAGTGACTCAGGAGAGGTGAAAAACTTAGGGGAATTCAGAACTTGTTCTATTACTAAAATAAAACAATTCAGCATAGGACCACCTTTCAGAGAAGGTGAGATCCTCTTATGCCCTCCATTGCTAGAAGAACCACTCTCCACCTTTTTCTTTGGTAGGGGATGTGAACTCCTCATAGATGAGGTGAGAGTTGTAGAAGAAGAGGAGGAAGAGAAAATCACAACAAATACCACCAAAGTGTTTGACATATCCATGGGTTTTAGGAAAGGTGAGACATTCAGAAGAGACATCAACAAAGGTAGCTCCACTGAAGGAGCGATGAACACCTACACCTTTTTAGGGTCAGGTGCATTTGTACTCACAACAAAATCCAGAAGTGATGCAGAGCTAGAGTGAATGGAAGCAGAGGGGAGGAGAGATGAGGATGCGGTAGGAGGCCCTGATACAGGGTCGGTCATCTTTGCTTCCTTCCTCTATAAGGCAACTTACTCAACCACGAGAGCCTTTTGCTGGCACTTGTGCTAGCACACAAGGAAATTGTTAGAACACAATGATCTACTGAGAGGGGGGGTGAATCAATAGATCTTAAAAAATTTAGCTCTTAAACCCTTTTGCAAATTCAACCTTAAGCTCAAATGTGCAGATTGAAATGCTAACTAATATAATAGTCACAAGCACAAGAGAGATCAACACATAACATAATATGTATGTGGAAAACCCAAGATGGGAAACCACGGTGAGAAATGCTGCTAGGATCTACTATCCTAATCTAGCCTCACAAGCTTCAAAGTTCAGTTACAATGTTTAGGGTTGCAACCCAAGGAAGCAACAACTCCCTATTTAGAAGCTACAACTTCAAGGATTCTACTACACCCTATTATGAGCTACAACTCAGTGCAAAAAGGAGGCTACAACCTCATACAAAATTTTGTAATATACTATGCATAAAATGGTTCTACATAACCTACAATGCATCAATTCAGTACGTAAGCTCTCTCTCTCTCTCTCCCCTAGTTCTCCCTTACTTCACTGTAACCAGCTACATGAATTTTTAGGATTTTCTTTCTGTTATAGTTCACCTTCTTCTGAATTAAAACACACTCATTCATTCTCCGTGTATCAAATAATTCCCCTCATTCAGTTCATATACATTGGAATCACTATTAAGGTTTTTCCACTTGCAACCTATTTCTATAAGTGTCAGAGCATCGAGCCACACACATACTATCCAGCTTGTCAGATATCACCATACCTCTGCATCAAGTTGCACAACATTTTATTCTAGTGCAAAGAATTTTCTAAGAATAACATTCTTTCAAACCCTAGAATCTGATATGTATTTAATGCATTCTTGCGATCATTTGATTTGATTATGATCTTGATCAACTCTACAATCTGGTCCACTACCTTGAAGATAAAATATTCATTTAATTGGTTGCTGGGGTAGTTGGACAAATTAATTCTTTCTCCTATGTTATTTTTCACACCACAACACTCGTCATAGCCATTTTAGATCTCTACATTTGAACTTTGGTCATCGATCAACTCCTTTGCACCTTGATCCTGTGATCAAAATTCATTATTGTGTCTTTAAACCCTAACCATTGGATACCACCGTCATCGATCTATCATATGGTCTCATCATTGGGAATCCATTTAGAATCCCACCAATACAAGCAGGTCACACTGATATGCTTGTCATGTTATCTAACCAGGCCCACAACCTAAATGTCATTCATGTCATCACCATGTCATTCACAACACTGATTTGAGATGACATATTGAGAAATCATTCATTTCCATTTGTTAACCATTGTCACACTCAAGTCCCATAGTTGGCATCATACTCCTATGGCTCAATCAATAAAAAAATGAACCTCAAAACCTCTTATCGGATGTTACAAAGTTTTGAAAACCCTCAAAATGACAACAATAGAGAGAACCTGTGAAACTCCTTTTAAAATGACTAAGTCACTTCGATGAAAACAACACCTAATACATCATTCCAATGTGGGGTCCATATGTTGTCATCACATGTCCAAATCATCACCATGTCACAGATCCGTAATCCACAACAAGGATGTGGATTACCATTTAGTCAATCCCATCATGCCGTGTGTATACATCATCATTATGGCTGGGTCACACATGGAGTGCTTCCTTACTCGTTATCACATGATCATAAGTCACTCAAAAATAGAACTTTAGAGTCTCATGTCATAGGTTATGATATTGTGAAAACCTATGACTGGCCGATAACAGAGAGAACCTTCTTCCTTCCTTCACATCATTAGCTAAGTCTCTAAGTCGGGAGGTTATGAAACTTGAGAACCCTGCGACATACATTAGGAAAACTTAGAACCCCGTGACCCCTTATAACTTTGGCCCTAGCCATGACATACATTAGGAAAACTTGGAACCCCGTGACTCCTTACATGATTTGCACTTTTGACATCAATGAAAACAATAGTCCAAAAATCTCCCTCTTTGGAATTCATGGAAAAACTCTAATTGTTCGATCAGGCACCACTAAAACTCGGCACCAATTTGATTAACACATTGTAACACTGCAACTCCCCCTATGACATAAATCTCATCTCATCTATTTAGCATCACATTTCTCCCCTTTTAACATCAATGGAAAATGGTACACCCCCCTAAAGAAAGGCTTCAATTTTGAACTCTACAGCCATCAAGTCGTTAGAAATGCTCCAATTTTGAACTCTACAATTTTCATGACTTGATCACATTAATCTTAACTAGGGTTGAATAAATAATCAATGAATCCCCCCTAGATACATGCCCTCTCACTAGATATTAGTGATATGAGGTGGTAGAAACTACTCCCAGCTTCTTCCTCAGGTATTCAAACTACTCTATAGGAAGGGGTTTTGTAAATATATCAGCCACTTGTTCCTTGGTGGGAATATACTCCATGTTGAATTCTTTATATGCAACCTTTTCTCTGATGAAGTGATACTTGATTGATATATGCTTTGTTCTAGAGTGAATCACTGGATTCTTTGAGATATTAATGTCACTTGAATTGTCACAAAGTATTGAAATGGGCTCATTGTACTCTACCTTAATGTCCTTTAATGTTTGCTTCATCCATAAGACTTGAGTGCAACATGCAGCTGTTGCAACATATTCTACTTCTGTAGTAGAAAGTGTAATAGAATCTTGCTTTTTGCTCATCTAGGAAACCAAGTTGTTCCCCAGGAAGAATACTCCTCCATTGGTACTCTTTTTGTCATCCACACTACCTGCCTAATCTGCATCTGTATATGTTGTTAATATGAAAGCTGTGTATTTGGGATACCATAAACCATAGTCAATAATATTTTTGATGTATCTAAATATTCTCTTTACTACATTGACGTGTGATTCCTTTGGTTATGCCTAAAACCTAGCTACTAGAAAAACTTCTTGCATTATATCAGGCCTTGATGCAATTAGATATAGTAGACTTCCAATCATTGATCTACACAAAGTATGATTTGCATCAGGTGACACATTTGATTTACTCAACTTGCGGCCATTAACCATGGGAGTACTAACAAGTTTACAATCCTCCATGCCAAACGTTTTAAGCATTTCTTTTGAATACTTGGTTTGTGATATAAAAATACCTTTACTAGTTTGTGTAATTTGCAAACCAAGAAAAAATATGAGTTCTCCTAACATGGACATTTCAAACTCATCTTGTATGTTTGTGGAAAATATTTTGCACATCACATCACTACTACCACCAAATATAATATCATCTACATAAACTACAACAATGATCATTTTCGTACCCTTAGATTTGAGATACAGATTGCTATCAGCACAACCTTTCTTTAATCCTTGTTTTTGTAGATATTGATCTAATCTTGAATACCAAGCCCTTGGTGCTTGCTTCAAACCATACAATGCTTTCCTCAATTTGTAGACATAATCATCATTCTCTGACAGCTAAAAATCTTCTGGTTGCTCAATATATACTTCCTCTTCAAGGTTTCCATTTAAAAATGCAAATTTGACATCCATTTGATATACTTTAAAAGCTTTATACACATAAAATTCAAGAAACATTCTAATAGCTTCTAATCGTGCAACTGGAGCAAAAATTTCTTAAATATCAATTCCTTCTACTTGTGCATATCCTTTGCACACTAATCTTGATTTTTTTTTACCACAACTCCATCTTTATTTATCTTGTTTCTGAATACCCATTTTGTGCCAATTATATTCTTTCCTGATGGTCTAGGAACCAATTCCCAAGTTTTGTTCTTTTCAATTTGATTGATTTCCTCTTCCATTTCTCTTAAACAACTTTTATCCTTATTGGCTTCATTAAAACTTTTTGGTTCAATCTGAGACAAGAGAGCAAAGTTTACTTGTTCCTTATTCTTTGCAAGTCTCCTTCTAGTCTGCACTCTTGCATTCTTGTCACCAATTATCTAATCTTCTGGATGTTCTTTTTGAACATATTTTGTAGGATCACATTCAACCTCTTGCTCATTCTCTTCTTATTGCTCTTCTTCGTCAACTCGTGCACCTGTGTCATCCTCATCTGACTGACTTTCATGATTGTTTCTGCTAGGCTAACCCTAATTTGTACTTTCATCCGCCCTGACATGTACACTCTCTACAATTCTATGCAATCTCTTATTGTAACACTTATAAGCTTTGATTCAATTGGAATACCCCAAGAATATCCCCTCATCACATCTTGACTCAAAACTTCCTAAGTCTTCATCTTCTCTTTTAATATAGAACTTACTACCAAATAACTTGAAATGCTTGGCTGATGTAGGCCTACCAAACCATAATTAATATGGAATTCTACCACTATTAGATCTTATAAGTGCTCTATTATGAATGTATACAACAGTTTGTACTACTTGTTTCCAAAATGTATTTTCCAAGTTTACCTCATTCAACATAGCTCTATCCATCTCCTTCACAATTTTGTTTCTTCTCGCTACCACACCATTTTGCTGTGGTGTTCTTGGGGTTGAATATTGGCACTTGATTCCATGATATTCACAACATTCCATGAATTCTCCACCTCTATCTAACCAAAGACATTTTATTCTTCTTCCATTCATATTTTCTACCAGCTTCTTATAACTTTTAAATGCTTCAAAAGCCTCAAACTTCTCCCTAAAAAATGTGACATATGCCATTCTGGTATATTCATCAATCAACAGCATGAAATATCTTTCTCCTTGAAATGCTCTCATCCTTATTGGACCACATAGATCAGTATGGATTATTTCCAAGGATTTCGTAGTATAGTAATCCTTTGTGGGAAATTTAAAATTTGTTTTCTTTCCTTGCTGACAACCTTGACAGATGATGTTATCAGGCTTTTCAATCTTAGGCATATTTCTAACTAGGCCTTTTGAAATTATTTTCACCATGTTGTCAAAATTTACATGTCCTAGTCTGCTATGCCACAATCAACTTTCATTTGCTTGACTAATTAGACATGTTTGGCCTTCCACTTCACATAGATTGTAGAGATTACTATTAGTCCTTATACCTTGAGCAATTGTTTTACCATTCAATCTTATCTTCTAGCCTTCATAATCAAATACAACTTTGTATCCATTATCACACATCTAGCTGATGCTAAGAAGATTGTGTTTTAGACCTTCCACATAGAGCACATCTTTAGTTTTGCTCTTTCCATCTATGCTCATAATTCCTTTACCACGAATCTTGATAGCACTATTATCACCTAGACTTACTGAACCTCCTTTCATTTCAAGCTTAATGAATTAATTTTTATCTCCAGTCATGTGCTTGGAGCAACCACTATCAACAATCCATAGATCTTGTTCCTTTGCATGTAAAGTCATTTGGGAAATCATAGATAGAGTGACGCAAGATCCTTTCTCTTTCTCCCTCCATATCTTCTTGGGATTCTTCTTAGTTTTTTTTTCTTCTATCTTAGAAGTCTTATTTTCTTTCTCTTTATTAGTAGGTGAGGATTTCTTCTTCTTATATTTCATACTTGGTCCTGTAAATCTTGTTCTACAGTTTCTAGCTTTATGAACAAAGTTGTTGCAACTATAACAAATTATATCCATATCAACCAAGGGAGCAAATGGATTCTTGCTTGCAAAATTTGTATTCTTCCTTGGAATGATTCTACATTCTCTAGCCCTATGACCAAAATTGTTACAGGTATAACAATACCCATTGAAATGCGATGAGTACCTGATCATGTAGTTTCCTTCAACTAGATGAGGTGATCTTCTTTGTCTAGGCCTCCTTGGATAGTGTACTCTTTTGAATCCATCATTGTCTACTCTTTTTACATTCTTCATCTTCTTTTGTTGATCCAGAATTGTCTGGTTGTCCTCCTTGAGTTCGACAAGTTTCTTTTCTTTATTAGATTTGTGTTCATCTTTAGGACTTTCTTCTTTGTCATATTTTTCTTCACTTGGGACTAATTTTTCTCCTTCTCTGAATCTTTCATAAAGTTTTTCAAAGAAATCCATAAATGAATTCTTCCCTTTTTCCAAACCTAAACCAGATTTCTCTTTATTTGAAAGCTTTGGTGTACTTATCAATACATTCAGAATATTTGTACCACCTTTCAACTTTCGTCCATTTCTGATCTGCTCATTGGCCTTCTCCAATTCTTTCCTTAAGGAAACTATTTTTGCTTCAAGTTTTGAGCATCTATCCATCTCAGACTGCAATTTAGATTTCATGACATCCTCAATTATTTTAAGCTCTTCTAAATGAACTTTCAGTCCTACTAACACCTTATTGGACTCTTCAAGCTTTTGTGTTAATCTGTCAGTCTCCTTTTGAACATTCCTTTTTAGCTTCTTGTTTTGTCTCTTAAGATCATCATATTTGTCTCTTAGTTGATCAAGATCTTCAAGAGCACTAATTAGTTCTCCTTCAAGATCAACAATTTCCTCCTCTTCTCCTTCATATGAGTCCTCAATTTGTGCATCTTTATGATACTTAGTTTCTTTATCCATGAATAGAAATTCTATTCTATCATATCTCATTATAAAGGAATGGCCTTGATTCTCTTTTGAACAACCACTAGCATCAGACACTTCACTTTCTTCATTAATGTACAAACTCTTCTTCTTCTTTCCAAAGTTCTTTCTTTTAGGGTAGAACTCTTTCTTCTTTCTACTATCAAATTCTTGCTTGGAATTGTCTTCTTTACCATATGGACACTTTGAAGCAAAATGACCTATTATACCATAGTTAAAACACTTAAGAGGGAGCTTACCTTTATACTTTCCAGATCCTCTTCTTAGCCTTCTTATGAAATTTACTTTTTCCTCATCAATTTCTTCATAATTAGATGTGATGGCAATGGCATTTTCTTTCTTATCGGCTTCATCTTTTTCTTTCTTGACAACCTTAAATGATTCAAAACTTTGCATTCTCATCTCATATGCAATAATTATGATATACACCTCATCAAGAGTAAGTTTATCAATTTCTCTTCCTTCTTCGATAGCAGAAATCTTGGCATCATATTTAGTTGTCATGTACTTGAGAAATTTCAACACATCTTCTTCTTTTTGATCTACACCATATCATTTAATGGAATTTACCACATCATCAATGTTGGCAAGAGACACTGCACATGTTTTTTGGTGTTTTCATTGATGGAAAACCTTGTCAGTAAGTCGTATGAATGTCATCATTTGATCGTACCAACAAACAGATTGAAGGTCAATGATTATCTATTAAGCTAGAACAAAACATCTGATAGATTTGTGTTCCTCGATTCATATGCAAATTTTTTGTTATTAGTTTGTGTTGTGGATCTCAGGGAGGGTTGTTTGATGCATTATCTATGTTATCTATAAATCTTGGTGCCTTGTATCAATTTGAGTGTAAGAAGATCTGGTTGACTAATTTTTTGTTCATAAGTGTATGAAGGTTGACTTGGTGAATGTAGCATGTCACAGATACTTGAGGAGTTATTGTTTGTATCTTTGTGTTTGAGAATTTTTATTTGGGTCCTCACTATGTTGTGACCATTTTTTGTGGATTTGCATTGAATATTATGCATGATTTGAGCCGATAGTTTGTAAAATATTTCTTATTTTGTTGAAGTTGACATGAAGTGATTAAATCCTTAGTAGCGGATATATATAAGTGATCGATTATATAATTTTGATATATGTTCAAAGTGATTTGATGTATGTTGTGAATGTTAGAAGGTTAGTAGAGTGATTATGCACAGTTTCACTTGTGCATTAAGGATTTTTTATGTGAGTTGAAGCAAAACAAAGCAGAAGAGAAAAATCAGTCAGAAGGTCTAGAATTTGATTAATGAGCCTAACCGGAACTATAATCAAGAATTTGTAGATGATACTTTCTTAGTTCAAATCCTTTGGAAGTTATCCAAAATTTTGTAAGGTAGTCATCCTTTTAGTTTTTGAGCAGTGAGTTTTAGGCAGTGTTCTTGAATGCAAGTACATTCCCATTTTGTAAATTTTTTTTTTTTAACATACTCAGACAATATTGTGGATTGACCTCCACCATGGTTTTTCCCCTAATAGAGTTTCCACATAAAAAATCCATGTGTTGTGGTGTTGTGGTTATTTTTCTTATGTTCATGCATATTTATTTTGGTTTAATGTTATCAGTACTTTAAGGATCAGATTAATAAAGTTAAAAATTGCATAACATTGATTCACCCCCCTCTCAATGTTCCTTGATTCCAACAATTGGTATCAAAGCTCAGTTCCTCAGAAGAAGTTTAAAAGCTTGGGGAAGATCTTAGAAAGTGTTTCAATGGATTCAAGTAGTCTTCAACAACAACTTATGGTTCCCCTAGATGATCTTGATTAGTCAAAATCTGAAGTCTAGGAATTATAAGAAAAAATCATGAATGTTGAGAGATTCATTGAGTCGTTGAAAGAAAAAATCAATAAGTCTAGGGAGAAGAGAAGGGAACTCTTTGATTAGATCAAGTAGGAAGGCAGTAAACATGTTATAGATGAACAACTAAAACAAGCCTTGAAGGAAAAGACAGAAGAATGTGAAAAGTTTTCTAGAGATAATGTAGTCCTAAAGCATGAGACATAATCTATTATGATGAAGATGACAAAGGAGATTGAAGACTAAAATAGGAATGAAGAGAAGCTTGCTTAGTCTTTGAAAGAGAAATCTAAAGAATGCAATCGAATTACTGATGAATTCATTTAGTTGGAACTTGAGTTAGAACAATCCAGAAACAATGAAGAAGAGCTTGAAAAGAAGATTGATGATCTTAGAGATGAAATTGCTATAGAAAATGAATTCAAGGAGAAGTTCAACATTAGCTCATCCAAGCTTGATGAATTGATTAAAATTTAGAGGACTGATGGTGACAAGTGATGTCTTGGATATGGGAAAGGAGAAAGTTCCAGATCTAGACAAAGGAGATGTAGACAGGGAAATAGGATGAATCAACCTGAAAGGTATCTGGTAAGACAACCTAATGCGCACAGGTTTAATGGTAACTATTATGTTTGCAATAAATTTGGTCATATGGTGGATCAATGTAGAAGTAGAATGAATTCAAGTGGTCCATCATTCTCTGGTCAGTGCTTTAATTGTAACAAGTATGGTCATAAGTCAAATGAATGCAAAAACATGATGAACAACTTTTATAGAGATGTTAGATGCTATACATGCAATAGATTTGGTCATATTGCTAACCAGTGCAGATCAAGAGAAAATCAATGGAACAAATGGTCTGGACAAAGAAATGTGGTGTGCTACAATTGCAAAAAAATTGGTCATATTGCTAGATTTTATAGAATAGGTTGGTAAATCAAAGAAGAAACATGCAGAAGGATGAAAAAGGAAAAGGGAAAGTCACTATAGATTAGACCAGGAAGCAGATGAAGAAGACATGGGTGAAGAAGAGTCCCTCTATTGTAGGAAATGAGCCAACACCAAAATTAGCTTCTAGTAATTCCTCCAAGAATTAGATTAAGGCCTCTAGCCTAGAGGGAGTTGTCAAGAAAATCCTTCAAACCCCCTATCAGTAATTGACACCAAGATGCGGATGAGTACAGTGATTGCATTGACAGATGTTGTTGAATAGTTGGAGAGAGTATTTATGAAAAATTGAAGGTTCACAGAAGAGTTATCTCTCATAGTGTATGGAAACAGGGTATCCGGATGAGTTAGGGAAAAAACATTTATTGTGTCAAAAAGGTTATGTGTACGAATGATAAAAGGTCATTTCTATCCTTCATTTGTCACTTTTCATTTTGAGAAAAAGAATTTTGGAGAGCTTTGAAGTGAACTTTGACAAAATTTGGGAGGATTCAAGTGTGAAGACGATTTGAAGATCAAACCCTAATCCGAAAAAAAGGTATTTATCAGGAAAACTTGTAAACCTGTGAATTTCTAAAAATGGCTACTCCATTGGTAGTTGAAGTCAAGGATAGATCCCATCTGAAATTCAAGTGGCATCCTTTCAAATCTATTGAGACTGAGCCCTTAGGTGCACTTTCATTTGTTCTGTATGGCATCTTGCATATTGAAGAAATTAGGACATACATTCATGCTAATATTGAGGAATTAGGGAGCTCACAATTGTTGAATTTGTATTCTAACCACATTATTGGAGAAGATTTTTGTATTAAGCCTGAATTCAAAATCCTAGAGGAGAAGAAATTCACATAGATTGTGAAATTCCCCATGTTTGATAAAAGTGAATGGGTCTGGTATATCTTGAGTCAAGTTCATGCTGAATTTATGTGGTTGAGTTGACCTTTCAAGATTACAAAAGAAGGAATAAGCATTGTTATAGGCTTAAATTCCTCTAGTGGATTGCCAATCTTGAAGTCCGTGAAGAATCAAACAATCACTGATGCAACTGGTTCAGTATTTGATAGAAGAGCAATGACAGTTAATAACATAATTGATATGGATGTGAAATTTTCCTTGATGGTCATTGGTTACAAGGTATGTCATTCTAGTTGAGAAAATTTTGTATCCAGTACAACCATATATGCAGTATATCAAATGGTGAAGGAGAATGTAGAGTATGATTTATGTGTGTTGCTTCTAAGTCAGCTGATAGAGAATTATTGGTAAGATCAAGAAAGACAAGAATAATTCCTTTAAATATGGTAATCTATTGCTATGTTTGTTCTTTTATTTCATGAATGAAGTTTTGGGAGCTGGGAAAGTGCATTGGAAAAATGATAAGCCCGTAGTTGTTCAAATTAGAGATATCTTGTATGGAATTGGTGATAGTAAGAAAAGGAAAATTATTATCTGGGGATATTTCAAGAATTTTCAGAATGAGATGCAAGAAAGAGAAAGAATTCCTACTTCTATTGTGGAGAAGTACAAGGGCACAATCTGTTTTATGGTTGAATTTGATCAATGCTTGATGGAAGTTGTAGATCCTAGAATGGTCTGGATTATGCCAATGGGTTATGAAGCAGAGGAGAGCATCTTGGAACTATATTCACAACATTTGTTGAGTAAGCCTCTAGATCCATCTGAAGAGAGGTTTGAAACATATGCAAAGAAGGATATGCAAGCCCATGAGCAGTTGAAGAAACCAATGATTGTTCAGAGAGTAAGGAAAGAAGTGGAAGTATTTGTAGAGAGCATGGGTATATCTATAGAAGCCATGAGAGAATCCATAAGGAAGAGAGAACAAGATAAAGCAGAAAAAGAGCCTGCTAGAACTAAATCTGCTAGTCCAGCAACATCCTCTACCCAAACTAGATCAACAAGGAGCTCTGCACCCCTATTTGATCATGCAAAGAATTTAGCCCCTGTAAAAGCTCAAGTTAAGGCATCCAGTAAGAGGAAGAAGGATAAGAGCACCCAAGCATCAAAAGTCACTAAGGAAAATCCCTCTGATGAAAAAGAGAAAGCAAAGAAGAAAGAAAAACTATCAAACCAAGTATGTCTATAGAGGAAGTTGAGAGAAGCATAATCAAGGATGGTAATCTTAAGCCCCTATGTGAAGTGTATGATACCTTTGATAGTGTTGGTCAAATATTTCTTGAGGAGGCTACAATAAAGTATTTGAACAATTTCAATATTGCTCTTGTTGAGATAATGGCACAGTTGCCTAAATAAATATATGAAATTTTGGAGATGAGGAGAGTTAGTGCCAGAACTGAAGAAGAACAACTGAGGGAATGGATTCTTGAAAATCTATGTCTGGTAATGTCTATTGAGGAAATGAAGACAATCCTAAATGAAGCAAAAAGATACATCAAGAGAAAAACAATAGTAAACAAGCTTATGATTGGTAGGACTGAAGAGGAAGCAAAAGAAACTAAAAGAATTTTGAAGGAAGTTTTATTAAAGAACAAAATTAATGTTGTCTTTAAAGAAGTGCATGTTGAAGATATTTCATCTGGTCTGGTAAATGAAGAGATTGTTGGATGTTGTGGTTGTGTTGTTGATATGTGGTTGTCATTGTTAGAAACCAAGATCTGATTGCAAACCAAAAAAATCACCTTCCACAGAAGAGAAAAATGAAAAAGCAGAGATTTGCAAAAGATGTGCAAATTGATATATTCAAAGTACAAAATATTACAAGGGATAATTTTCTTTATAAAAGCAAAGATGCATAAGCCTAATCTTATCTTGAGCAACAAGGTAGCTTAGTAAGATAAAGATAAGAACCTATAACTTAGGGATTAAATATGCCTAAGTAAACTTATGCTAATGTGTAATTAAATATTAATTACACCAACACCCCCCCATAAGTGCAACTTAGGGAGAAGAAAATTATTATGCAATTATGAGTCCCAGAAACAAGGCCTGATTAGGTACTCATTTACAAATGCAAAGAGAGAGAAAACCCAATGGGAAAAACCCCCCCTCAAAGAGATGAACTGCTGCAAAGAAGCACTGGAAGAACACTGATGAAGAAACAATGGAACCCCAAAATCTAGCAAGCAAGGAAATATACTTCTATTTGCAAAATACCATATCAGAATCACAAATGCAATAGTAGACCCGATGCCAAGGAACACTAGAAACTCACATACTGGATCAACCTTGGAATCTGTAAGCAACAGTAGATGAAAGGATGAATGAACGCATAATGATGACAAATCTAGAAGTTGTGTCTCTCGAAGCCAATGCCAAACTGAAACTAAAACTGCCCATAAGATGAGTACCATCAAGATTCTAGAACGTTAATCATAAAAACATGGCCCTCAAATGAGAAAGATCTGAACCAATGCGGATCAAGAACCATAAAATTCCAATGTGAAGTGTGAACCAAAGCAAACCAAAGATGTGTCCAACTAAGCAAGAAAGAAGCTAAAAAGAAACAACATGAAACCAAAAAAATGCATGCGAGTTGTCACCAACATGAAGGATGGATGAAAGAACCCCCCCTTAATGGAACTTTATATCAGTTCGTTATTACAATACCAAATGATTGCAGAAGGAGAGAATGCAAAACTATAGAAAAATAAGCAAAAATGCAAACCTAGTGCACAAAAAAAAAAAATGAATGCATGCATAAATAAGGTACACATATTCTGTAAATGACCTCAGATCTACATAGAGGCTGAAACCAACTTTCCAACGCCTTGAAAATTTTAAAAAATGGATAAGTGGGTCAAAAGATATGCTTCTTGGATTGAAAACAATAAAATTAGACTTTCGAGGTTGAAAAAAGCATCAAAAAAGAAAAATAAAAAAATTAGACCTATACCATTTCATAGAGCTCAGAAACAAATTTCCAATGATATCTCGTTTGCAAAAAGATGACGCTGTATGTAAAAGTTATGCTCGTTTCCATAAAACTACTCCAAAAATATCCGATTTGGCCATGTGAAGCCCTTAGGGGCTAAAAAAAATAAGGCCCCTGGTCGCATGGGCGGACTAGGGGACTGGCGGCCAAGGAGCTTCAATGTGGCCCCTAGTCACCCATGTGACTAGGGCTAGGGCTAAAAGCCCAGCTGGGGCTAGTGCTTAGGCTCTGGTCGCCCATAAGACCAACGGCTAATGATTTAAGCCCTCAGGGGCTGGCAGAAAATGCTGGTGGTGGTGCTGCATGGGGGAGCCACTAGCGGCGGTGGTGCACTAGTAGCTGCCTAGTGGCCACCTGATGGCCGAATCCTTTTGAATGGGCGGTGCCAAAATTCTACCAACAATTGAATTTTTTAAATAGTTTTTTGATTTTTTTTTCGTACTTTGAGCCTTGTGAAGTGTGCCTAGGGGCCGTACGGCCCTTGGGCAAAAGAATTTTGCCTCTCCGGACAACAGTGTCCAAATCGAACAAAATTTATATCAAAATAGGGGTTTTTGGGTGCTGTGAATCCAACGATGAGGTCCATTTGGGCCCAAAGTGCTCCAAAAATTAGGCGACCCTCAGATCTATCAAAAAAATCACTAGGCTTACAACCCTTGCAGATCTGGAAATGGTGACCAAAATGAATGAAATAAAAGTCATTTTTGGCTTTTTCCAGTGCTCTGAATCCAAAATAAAACCCTGATCTGATCCAAGATGCTGCATAAATGTGCTCAAGGAATAAAACCCTTGAGGGACTCCGAACGAGCTCTGCAATGAAATCCTCCAAAAAGGCTGAGAAGGGGCTGCAAACCGAGGCTCTGATACCATGTTAGAAACCAAGATTTGATTGCAAACTAGAAAAATCACCTTCCATAGAAGAGAAAAATGAAAAAGCAGAGATTTGCAAAAGATGTGCAAATTGATATATTTGAAGTACAAAATATTACAAAAGATAATTTGCTTTATAAAAGCAAAGATGCATAAACCTAATCTTATCTTGAGCAACAAGGTAGCTTAGTAAGATAAAGATAATAACCTATAAATTAGGAATTAAATATTCCTAAGTAAATTTATGCTAATGTGTAATTAAATATTAATTACACCAACAGTCATTGATGTCAACACTATTAGCATTATTGTATTGAAGGTTGTATATGTCGAGGATATTGAGAAAATTATTAAAGAGTTGTAGGTTGTCAGTGGAACAGTGAAGATCATGAAGGTGTCTTGAAGATCAGTTGTTTTGGACTAAAGGGTTTATTGTTGAGAGTATCTAGTTCATCTACCAAAATTTTTAGAGGTCCGCATGATGATTTGATCATGCTATGAGCAGTTGTGTTCTGACAATGTTTATGTGGTCTCTGTCAATGTTCCTAATTCAATTTTATGTGATTCTAGTAATTTATGTTGCTATGGATGATTCTTTGTTAGTTCTTGTTATTTTTGGATGCTTCTAGATCATTCTCTATCCTTGTTGTATGTCCACGTTGATTAGTGTGCTCATGGTCAAATATTTTTCTCATGTGTGTTCGGGTTTTCATGTTCTTGGCTGACATGATGGTTGTAACATGTTGCATATGCTTGAAGATTAAAATTTGAATGTTTGGTGTACTCGAAGATATTGTTTTGGGTCTCATCATAATATTAGACAATGGTGTTTGATTCACATTAAAATTTATTTGTAAATTTGGGTCGACATTGTAAATATGTTTTATATTTCTGGACAACTAAGTTGATGTATTTCATGTTGTGGATATATAAGAGTGGTTGTTTGAGCGAAGTTAGTGTGTGTTAGGGTGTGTGTGTAAGAAAAGGAAAGCCAAAGAAAGAGAAAGTGCACAAATATTGATCTAATCAGTCGATTGCAGAGTAGAGTGAGAAGGTTGAGTGAAGTGTGAAGAAGGTTTTATGTGCTTAACTGGAACCATAATCAGGCTTGTGTAGAAGCTATTTTCTCAGTTCATACCCCATGGATCTAATCCAAATTACTGTGTATTGTTGGGTAGTGAGCCCTCTTGTATTTGAGCAGTGAACTCTAGGCAGTGTACCTGAATGCATGTGCATTCCCATTATTATTTTCATTATACTTTTAACAGGGTATAATATTGTGGACTAACATCCACTGTGGTTTTTCCCCTAACAAGGTTTCCACATAAAAAATTTTGGCGTTCTCTATGTTTCTAATGTGTTGATTTTTTATGTTTTATTGTTCATTCATCAGATTTGAGATTAAGTTAAGTATGAAAGGTTTAATATTCTGTGACAACTGATTCACCCCCCTCTTAGTTGCTTGTCCATGTTTTTCCAAAAATTGGTATTAGAGCAGGTTCCTCTGAAGAAGTTTAAAAGCTTGAGGTGATCCAAGATGGAATCATACAAGAAGAATAGTCCTAGATTTGATGGAACAAACTACTCATTGTGGAAAGCTAGGATGAAGTGTCATTTGAGGTGTACTGGTGAACCCTTCTGGAAGATTACAAAGAATCCATATGTTATTCATCAAAATGGTCCTTCCACTGCTAATGAGATTAAAGAAGCTGAGAATAATGTCAGGGCTATGGAAGGTTTGTTGAGCACTCTAACAGATTCGGAAATGACAAATGTGATAGGTTTGAAGACAACTCATGAGATTTGGACGAAGCTAGAAACTTTGTATGAAGGAGATGTACATGTGAAGATGGCTAAGCTACAAAGTTTGAAAGGCAAGTATGAAAATTTGAAGATGGGTGAATATGAAAATATTTCTTCTTTTATGAAAAGTGTAAATGAAATAGTGATGGGTATTAGATGTGTCAGTGGTACCCTAGAAGAGGAAGAAATTGTAGCTAAAGTGCTCAGATCATTGCCTCCCTCTTACAAAGCAAAGGATCATGCTATTGAAGAAACCAAATTATTGAGGAATATGACAAGAGATACACCGATTGGTAAACTTGTTGCCTTTGAGTTGAGTGAATTTGGTGAATCTGTTCCCAAGAATGAATCTGCATTCAAGGCTACTGTATCTGGAAGAAACAAGCAAAGATATGACCTAGGAGAGTGTTCTAGAAAGTCATCCAATTATGATGAAGAATTGAAACAACTTGAAGATGAAGAAAGAGAGGTAGAAGAATTGGAAGCACTGATTGTGAAGAAAGAAGGTAGAGGAAAAGGTAAGTATAAATGATTTTTTCTTATTAAATGTTTTTCTTGTAGTAAAATAGGTCATTTTGCATCAAGGTGTCTTACAAGAGTTCCTAGATCCAAGCCTAACATATATAGATTCCAAAAGAAATGTTACTATGCTGAAGAAGGAGTGATTGATGATGAGTCTAATAAAGATAATGGAAATGAAGATGAATGGGTGTTCCTTGCTATCAAGGAAAATGGTCTGGTGGCTACTGAATCTACTATAGTTGAGAAATCTCTTGCAGCCCAAATTGAAGAAAAGGATTAGTGGGTTATTGACAACAGATGCTCACATCATATGACTGGTGAAAAAATAAAATTTGTAAGTCTTGAGTAGTATGACGGTGGGGTTGTAAGATTTGGAGATAACAATGCTGGTGTGATTCATGGTAGAGGATCTATTTGTCTTGGTGGTAAGAATAACATTGATTGCATTCTTTATGTTGAAGGCTTGAAACACAACTTGCTGAGTGTTGGATAGATGGTGGAAAAGGGTTATGATCTCCAGTTCAAAGATGGAAGATGCAGGATACTTGGAAGATCTGGAAAAGTAATTGCTTCAGGTAAAAAGACAAAAGGTAATATTTTTCACCTGAATGCTACTAGTGAAAGTTGGTTAATTGCTCAAGTAGATGAAAACTGGTTATGGCATAGAAAGCTATGTCATGTGAATTTTGATAACATTGTCAAAGTAAGTTCCACTCAAGCAGTAAGAGATCTACCTAAGCTAGTGAAGCCTACTAACACAATTTGCAAGGAGTGTCAGATGGGAAAACAAACTAGAGTTTCTTTTCAGAGCAAACATCATACAAATGGATTACTAGAGCTGGTACATATTGATCTATGTGGTCCCTCCAGAGTCAGAATTCTTGATGGAGAAAGGTACTTTATGCTGCTTATGGATGATTATTCTAGGATGATATGGGTTGCTTTCTTAAGAGAAAAATGTGAAGCATTAGAGAATTTCAAAAGTTTCAAAGGTATGGCAGAGAATGAGAAAGGCCTAAAAATAAAATGCTTAAGGTCAAACAGAGGTGGTGAGTTCACCTCCAGGGAGTTCAATTATTTTTGTAAAGAGCGTGGAATTAGAAGATGGTTATCTACTCCTCGAACCCCTCAACATAATGGAGTTGTAGAGAGAAAGAACAAAACAATTTTGGATGTTGCTAGAACAATGATGATAGAAGGAAATGTGCCTCACATCTATTGGAGTGAAGCTATAAGCATTGTTGTGTACACTTTGAACTAGGTAAATTTCAATGGTAATTCTGGTAAGACTCCTTTTGAACTATGGTTTGGTTATAAGCCTATTGTTAGATATTTCAAGATCTTTGGAAGAAAGTGTTATATCAAGAGAGATGAGGATATAGGCAAGTTTGATGCAATAAGCGATGAAGAAATCTTTCTAGGTTACTCTACTAAAAGAAGGCCTCCCAATGTTATAACAAAAGATTGAGAAAAATGGTTGAGAGTGCAAATGTCAAAGTTGATGAGGACTCTACTAGATCATCCAGATATTGTGGATATGATTCAAATGACTAGGAAGACAACACAAACAAAGGGAAGAATTCTCAAACACATAAACAACTTCAAATTGTGACATATGTTCCAGTAAAACAATTTTAATTTGTTCCGATAAATCAAGTAAGTCAAGAAGGAGAGACATGTGCAAGTGCACAAGAAAGAACAAAAGAACTAGAAGCTCAAGAGAGTCCCAAAGTTCCAAGGTATGTGAAGCTAAACCATTTTGAAAATCAAATTATAGGAGACAAGAATAAAGGTGTGCAAACTAGGAGAAAAATTGCAGAAGAATATTGCTTGATATCCAAGATTGAACCTAAAGATGTCAATGAAGCTTGCAATGATGAGCACTGGATGGAAGCTATGAAAGAAGAATTGATGTAGATTGAAAAGAATGATACATGGATACTTGTTCCCAAACCTAAAGACAAATGTGATTGGTACTAAATGGGTATTTTAGAATAAGTTGAATGAACAAGGTGAAGTGGTCCAGAATAAATCAAGACTGGTATGTAAAGGTTATTCACAAATGGAAGGTATTGATTTTGAAGAAACCTTTGCCCCTATTTCCAAAATTGAGGCTATAAGGTTATTTCTTGCTTATGCTACATATAAGAACTATAAAGTCTATCAAATGAATGTGAAGTCAACTTTTTTGAATGGTGAGCTAGAAGAAGAAGTATATATTGAACAGCCAGATGAATTTCAACTGACTGATAAGGAAAACATGGTTTGTCGATTGAAGAAATCTCTATATGGAGTCAAGCAAGCCCCTAGAGCCTGGTATGCTAGATTGGATAAATATTTACTAAAGCTTGGATTGAATAAAGGTATTGCTGACAACAACTTGTATTTCAAGTTGGATCATGACAAAGAGTTAATTATTGAGGTCTTTGTTGATGAAATTATTTTTGGAGGAGATGACAATCTATGTATGAATTTTGCTGATGAAATGAAGAGTGAATTTGAAATGAGCATGATTGGAGAGATGAAGTTATTTATGGGATTGCAAGTTACTTAGTTAGACAAGGGGATCTTCATATCTCAATCCAAATATGTGAGAGAGCTGCTAAAGAAGTTTGGCATGAAAGACTCAAAAGCTATTGGTACTCCCATGGTAACCAGATGCAAGTTAACACAAAATGATGATTCTCCTAAGGAAAATCAAACAAGATACAAGTCAATGATTGGTGGATTTCTCTATTTAACTTAGACCAGACCAAACATTATGAATGATGTATGTATGGTTGCTAGATTTCAAGCTGATCCAAAAGAATCTCATGTGACTGTTGTAAAGATAATCTTCAAATATCTAAAAGGAATAGTTAATTTTGGACTTTGGTATCCTAAGGATGATGATCTTACTTTGAGTGCATATACTGATGCAGATTGGGCAGGAGATGTTAATGATAGGAAGAGTACTAGTGGTGGTGCCTTCTTCCTAGGGAAGAAGCTGGTGTCTTGGTTGAGAAAAATGTAGAATTCCATTTCTCTATATACTGTTGAGGTAGAGTATATTGTCGCTGCAAATAACTATACTTAAGTGATGTGGATGAAACAGATGTTGAAATATATCAAAGTAGTATATCATGAACCTATTTCCATATACTGTGACAACTCAAGTGCAATTAAAATATCAAAGAATCTGGTGCTATACTCTAAGACCAAGCATATATCAATCAAGTTTCACTTCTTGAGGGAAAAAGTGAGTGAGAAAGAAGTCAGACTGGAGTATATGCCTACCAAAGAACAGGTTGCAGACATTTTCACTAAGCCATTGCCAAAGGATACTTTTGAGTATCTCAGAGGGATGCTAGGGGTGATTACCCCTCTTGATATGAACTAGAGATGTATTTATTTGCATCAATCTATGTGCTTCATAGATATTTCTTGATCTAGATTGATGTTTTTGTGGCTTCTACTCAAGGGGAGTAGTCATATGTGCATATATGTGGTTCAAAGCTTGTATGTGGGAAGGTAATGCTTATCTTTGTCATTTATGTCAAAGGGGGAGAAGAGCAATGTGAAAAATCCTTTAGGGGGAGAAGAGAAATGTGAAAAATATTTTTAAGGGGAGAAGAGCAATTGAGGAGAAGAGTCAGAACCAAAGGGGGAGTAAGTGTAGCTTTGTTTATGGTATTTTTCACATCATGTGTTTCCATCAATGCCAAAGGGGGAGATTGTTGGATGCTTTGGTTGTGTTGCTGATATGTGGTTGTCATTGATGTCAACACTATTAGCATTATTGTATTGAAGGTTGTATATGTCGAGGATATTGAGAAAATTGTTAAAGGAAGAGTTACAGGTTGCCATTGGAATAGTGAAGATCATGAAGGTGTCTTGAAGATCACTTGTTATGGACTAAAGGGTTTATTGTTGAGAGTATCTAGTTCATCTACCGAAAGTTTTAGAGGTCTGTGTGAAGATTTGATTGTGCTATGAACAGCTGTGTTCTGATAGTGTTTCTATGGTCTCTGTCAATGTTCCTGATTGAATTTTATGTGATTATGGTAATTTTTGTTGCTTCAGATGACTATTTGTTATTTCTTGTTGTTTTTGGATGCTTCTAGATTATTATCTATCCTTGTTGTACGTCTACGTTGATCGGTGTACTTGTGGTAGAATATTTTTCTCATGTGTGTTCGGGTTTTCATGTTCTTGTCCAACATGATGGTTGTAACGTGTTACAAATGCTTGAAGATTAAAATTTGAATGTTTGGCATGCTCGAAGATATTGTTTTTGGTCTCATCATAATATTAGCCAATGGTGTTTGATTCACATTAAAATTTATTTACAAATTTGGACTGACATTGTAAATATGTTTTATATCTCTGGCCGACTAAATTGTTGATGTATTTCATGTTGCAGATATATAAGAGTGGTTGTTTGAGAAAATTTAGTGTGTATTAGTATGTGTGTGAAAGAAAAGGAAAGCCAAAGAAAGAGAAAGTGCGTAAACATTGATCTAATCATTTGATTGCAGAGCAGAGTGAGAAGAAGGTTGAGTGAAGTGTGAAGAAGGTTTTATGTGCTTAACTAGAATTGTAATCAGGCTTGTGTAGAAGCTATTTTCTCAGTTCACACCTATGGATCTAATCCAAATTACTATGTATTGTTGGGAAGTGATCCCTCTTGTATTTGAGCAGTGAGCTCTAGGCAATGTGCCTGGATGCATGCGCATTCCCATTATTATTCTCATGTTATACTTTTAATAGGGTATAATATTGTGGACTAACATCCACCATGGTTTTTCCCCTAACAGGCCTTCAACATAAAAAAATCTCAGTGTTTTCTATGTTTCTGATGTGTTGATTGTTGATGGTTTATTTTTCATTCATCAAAACTGAGATTAAGTTAAGTTTGAAAAGTTTAATATTTTGTGACAATTGATTCACCCCCCCTCTCAGTTGTATGTCCTATTTTTTCCAACAAAGGTTACAATTGAGGACACTCAGATTCCTCCTAATGTGCATGATAAAAAATTACCTATGGATACTGAAGCTCCTAAAGCTATGTCAGTTGAAGAAAAGGAGATATCAACTAAAGAAGTTGAAATTCCAAAAGACAAGCAAAAATTTGTGGTTGAGGAAAAGAAGGTTGAAGTTAAGGAAGTTCCTATGGAAGCAAGAGACATTGCAGAGGTAGTGAAGAAATTTCTAGAAGAGCAACAAGAATAATTTGACCTTGAATTGGGAGAAGGTTCTCTTCATTTGTCTACTTTGTCCCCAATTCAAAAAATGAAAGTTTTATCATTTACACAGGCTAAGTCTAGGGAAGAAATTCTGAAGTCTGACATTGAGGACAGTGAGTTATTGAGTCTTGCATCTGGTATTCTAGAGAAGATCACACCTACTCATGTTAAAGATCCATCTGGTTCTTCCTCTGGTGAGCTAAAGAAGCTTATTAATTCTCTAAGTACTCATTTTGAGTCACTTGAGAAGTCAACTTTGGTCAAGGTACAAAAGGAATTTGATGACAAAAGGTTTAGTAGGTTGAAAGGAATGATAGCTAATGATAAATATCTATTAGATACCTATGTGAAGAATGTTCAAAGTGCACTATCTGAAGGTGGAAAGATCTATAAGTCATGTTTGTCTTTGTCTAAACTTACTAAGGACAATGTGAAGAAAATTAAGGATCATGAGAAATAGTTAGCTACTATTTTTGATGCCTTTAACTATTTATGTTGGAAAGCAAGAAGGTCAAGTTATATCCCTACTTGACATGATAAAGATTTTAAAGCATGATAATGATAGATTTGTGGAAAGAGCTTGTGAACTTAGAGGCCTAATTGGTCTAAAGATGGAAACTATGTTGAATGCATTGAAGGAAACACAAGTTGTTATGGTGGTCAGTGATCCAGTGAACCTTGAATCTGCGGAGATGCAATCTTATTTATTCTGTGATCACATGACTATTATATTGAGTCTCAAGAAGGGTTGGGGCACAAGCTTGAACCTGTTGAAGACCAATTTTGTAGATATTTTCAAGTTTGTGTAAGTTGTTGAAACAAGTTTGTACATATGTAGTTTGAAGTTTTTGTTTGTTTATAGAAGTTTTGTATGAAAATTCCCCATCTTTGAAATTGATGTCAAAGGGGGAGAATAGAACAATGAAAAATGTATATTCATCTAAGGGAGAGTCATAGTTTTTGTTGGTAGTGTATTTATGTTGGTACTGATCCAACACTTAGTCATTTTTCACAAAGTGTTTTCATCAATGCCAAAGGGGGAGATTGTTGGCAAGAGAAACTACACATGTTTTCTAGTGTTGTCATTGATGGAAACCCTTATCAATAAGTCAATCCACACGTCATCATTTGATCATACTGGCAGAAAAATTGAAGATCAGTGATTATCTGTTAAGCTAGAAAAAAACATCTGACAGATTTGTGTTCCTTGATTCATATGCAAATTTTCTATTTTTATTTTGTGTTGTGGATCTCAGGGATGATTTTTTGATGCATGATCTATTTTATCTATAAATATTTGTGCCTCATATTGATTTGAGTGTAAGTTAGAAGATACAGTTGAATAATTTTATGTTCATCAATGTATGAAGGCCGATTTGGTGAATGTAGCGTGTCATAGATACTTGAGGAGTTATTGTTTAAGTATTTTTGTGTTCAAGCATTTTGATTTGGGTCCTCACTATGTTTTGGCCAAATTTTGTGGATGCTCATTGAATATTATGCATGATTTGAGCCGAAAGTTTGTAAAATATTTCTTATTTTGTTGAAGCTGACATGAAGCGATTAAATCCTTAGTATCGAATATATATAAGTGATCGATTATATCATTTTGATATATGTTCAAAGTGATTTGATGTATATTGCAAATGTCAGAAGGTCAGTAGAGAAATTATGCACAGTTTCACTTGTGCATCAAGGATTTTTTATGCGAGTTGAAGTAGAATAGAGAAGAAGAGCATAATCAGTTAGAAGGTCCAGAATTCAATTGATGAGCCTAACCAGAACTATAATTAGGCATTTGTAGATGCTACTTTCTCAGTTCAAATCCTTTGGAAGTTATCCAAAATTTTGTAAGGCAGTGAGCCTTTCAATTTTTGAGCAGTGAGCTCTAGGAAGTGTGCCTAAATGCAAGTGCATTCCCATTTTGTAAACTTTCTTTTTGAGTATACTCAAACAATATTGTGGATTGACCTCCACCATGGTTTTTCCCCTAATAGGGTTTCCACATAAAAAATCTGTGTGTTATATTGTTGTGGTTATTTGTCTTATGTTCATGCATATTTATTTTGGTTGAATGTTATTAGTACTTTAAGGATCAGATTAATAAAGTTAAAAGTTGTAGAACACTGATTCACCCCCCTCTTAGTGTTCCTTGATTCCAACAATCAACTCTCTGAATATTTTCTACAATATTCTCTTCTTCGGTCATCATCAAGCCTTCAAATTTTTCTCTCAACACTTGTAACTTTTCCAACTTCACTTTGGTGTCACCTTCATATATTTTCTTATTTTTTTCCTAGACATCATAAGTAGTTTTACAATGCATAACTTTTCTATGCACATAGTCAGATGAATTGTTCATAATAATAAACCAAGATTTCTTATTTTCCTCATGAATCTTTTTTACTACAAGATCAGTAGGAATAGCAACAATAATAGTATATTTGATCTCAACAAATGCCCAGACTTTAGTTCCAAGAGAAACTAAGTATCCATCCATTAATGAGCTCCATTTAGCATAGTTTGTTCCATCAAACCTAGGTGGCTTGTTTGAGCTTACCTGAAATGCCATTGTGTTCACCTAACCAAGATCTACCTAAGCTGGTTAAGCTTCTCCTAGGGAACCTGGTGCTCTAATACCAATTGTTAGAACACAATGATCTACTGAGAGGGGGGTGAATCAATAGATCTTAAAACTTTTAGTTATTAAACCCTTTTGTAGATTCAACCTTAACCTTAAATGTGCATATTGAAATACTAATAGATATAATAGTCACAAGCACAAGAGAGATCAACACATAACACAATATGTACATGGAAAACCCAAGATGGGAAAAACCACGGTGAGAAATGTTGCTAGGATCTACTGTCCTAATCTAGCCTCACAAGCTTCAAAGTTTAGTTACAATGTTTAGGGCTGCAACCCAAGGAAGCAAAAACTTCTTGTTTAGAAGCTACAACTTCAAGGATGCAGCTACAACTCAGTGTAAAATGAAGGCTACAACCTCATACAAAGTTTTGCAATATACTATGGATAAAATGGTTCTACATAACCTACAATGCATCAATTCAGTACATAAGCTCTCTTTCTCTATCAGTTCTCCCTTACTCCACTGTAACCAACTACATGAATTTTATGATTTTTCTTTTTGTTATAGTTCACCTTCTTCTATATTCAAAAACACTCATTCATTCTCCTTGTATCAAATAATTCCCCTTATTCAGTTCATATACATTGGAATCACTGTTAGGGTTTTCCCACTTGCAACCTACTTCCGTAAGTGTTAAAGCATCAAGCCACACACATAATTTCCAACTCTTTATATATCACCATACCTCTTCATCGAGTTGCACAACATTTTATTCGGTGCAGAGAATTTACTAAGAATAACATTTTGTCAAACCCTAGAATCTGATATGCATTTAATGCATTCTTGCGATCATTTGATCTGATTCTAATCTTGATCACCTCTGCAATCTATTCTGCTATCTTGAAGATCAAACCTTCATTTCATTGGTCACTGAGGTAGTTGGAAAACACAATTATTTCTCCTGTGTCAATTTTCAGACCACACCCTCGTTTACACTTTTCATAGCCATTTCATATCTCTACATTTGAACTCTAGTCATCAATCAACTCCTTCGTGCCTTGATCCTGTGATCAAAATTCATTGTCATGTCTTTAAACCCTGACCATTGGATAATTGGTCGCTTAAACCACCATCGTCAATCTATCATATCATCCCATCATTGGGACTCCATTTAGACTCCCAGCAATACAAGTAGGTCACATCGATATGCTTTCCATGTTATCTAACTAGGCAACCTACATGTCATCCATGTCATCACCACATCATTCACAACACCAATATGAGATGACATATCAAGCAGTCATTCATTTCCATCTATTAACCATCATCACACTTAGGTCCCATAGTCAACATCATACTCCTATTGCTTAGTCGCTAAAAAATTGAACCTTAGAACCTCTTGTTGGAGGTTACAAAGTTTTGAAAACCTATGAAACTCCTTTCCAAATGACTAAGTCACTTTGATGAAAACAACAACACCCAATACATCATTCCAATGTGGGGTCCATATGCTGTCATCACATGTCCATGTCATTGCCATGTCACAGCTCCATAATCCACAACAAAGATATGGATTACCATTTAGTCAATCCCATCATGCCATGTGTTTGCATCATCATTGTGGTTGGGTCCCACATGGAGTGCTTCCTTACTAATTATCGCACGATCACAAGTCACTGAAAAACTAAACTTTAGAACCCCATGTCGAAGGTTATGATATTGTGAAAACCTGTGACTAGCCAATAACAAAGAGAACCTTATTCCTTCCCTCACACCATTAGCTAAGTCACTAGGTCAGGAGGTTATAAAACTTGAGAACCCTGCAACATACATTAAGAAAACTTGGAACCCCGCAACTCCTTACAACTTTTTCCCTAGCCGCGACATATGTTAGGAAAAATTGGAACCCCGTGACTCCTTATATGATTTTACTTTTTACATCAATGAAAAAAATATTCCAACAATGGTTCCTACAAATCTTCGAGCTAGAGGCCAAAGGTTTTGAAGGAAAAAAAGGTTCCCACTCAAACATTGGAGTGTCCTCCATAGTTGTTTCTAGAAGAGGGATAGACTCTTGAATGGGAGTAGGAGGAGTAGGTTGAGAAGCAGTAGAGAGAGTTGGTTCTAATGCCTCAACAGCGGGACTCTTCCCATTTACTACCTTGGAAGTAGGGATGGTAGGAGGCCGTGAAGGTTGAGACATAGAAGATTCCCTACAAGAGCCTTTTCCTCTACCATACAAATAGTACCAAGGTTGAGGTAGTTTAGTAGGGAGGTCCAATATCCTGATCTTATGTTTACTCCAAGGTGGTATCATTAGACTTAACAGATAAAAATTAGGCATATTCATCCAAAACTATTCTCTAGAAAGAGGAGGAGGAGATCTATCCCAAGAACGGGGGAGATTCTCTTTCCCTTTTCGAGAATGGGAGGTAGCGAGCTGTTGTACTATTGGAAGGGATAATTTTTCCTATCCCTTGCCCCCAGTCTTATACTTTAGGTAATTTTTGTAATGTAGGTCTATCCTTGGAGGAAGTGGATCGACTGGGGTGGGCAAAAAGTGATCCAATAAATACCCTCCATGGGACACCAAAGGTTGGTATCCAGTGTCATGCACTACATGTATGCCACCTTCATGGGAAAACTTTAAACATTTATGAATTACGGAAGTGATTCCATTCATGGAAGCTAGCCAAGGTATGCCTAGCTTCAACTTGAACAAATCTAACTCTGGAATGACATCGAAAACTGTGTCAATAGCCCTAGGTCCAACTAGGATGGACAAAGTTATTGAGCCATATGGTTTAAGAAAAATACCATCATGCATACGAATGGTGGATTTTGTTTCTTCATACTCCTCTCTACGTAACAAATTCAACAACATTGTTTCTTTTGTAATGATATATTCACATGGCTTGCGAGGTCTACTAGGACTCCTGTCACAATATCGTCATTGAGGCAAGCAAGAATGTAAAGAGGAGAAGGTTTGTTGTTCACAGGCACATTCTATGTAGTGAATGTCACATCCGGTGAACTGGTCGCAGGTTGCTTAATAGGAGTAACTGTAACTATGTTGACATAGGCCTCAGGTTGAGTGATAGAATCAAAGGGATTGACAATCATGTTGGCAGAATGACACGAAAATGGGTCTATGTATATCTGCAATTCACTGTTCACTTTCACCACCAATTTATTTGTATTTTATTTGCTTCCATCAAGACAAATATTACCATCCTCAATGTGGTCCTGTATCTTATGATGCAGGTGCATACAACATTCAGTATCATGTTTGTTAACTCGATGGTACTGATAGAAGGTATTCATATTGTACCAAGTAGGGAAAGGTTCTTTAAGAGGCTTAGGGTTCTCCAAAGTTATGATCTTATCCTTCAACAACTTTTGCAAGATGGAAGAGTAAGATTTTGCTAACTTTGTGAACATCCAATTACATTTGAGGCCATTATAAGTTGTAGTGGCTACTACATTCGCAACAACCTTACCTTTTCTAGAGATTGATACAATGGATTTTCCTTTAGAATAGGAATGCAAGGAAGATCCCTTGAATTGAACTACCATTTGTTGATACTCCTATAGTGCTGCACACAAACACACAAAAGAAGGGTACTTCATAAGGGAAAACTTCTCTTGCCAAGGCCTTTGTAATTTCCCTATGAATACCTTCTACACATCATAATTGGGCAGTGAGTATGAGATTTGTGAGAAAAGTACTTGATACAGCACGATGAAGTTAGTAATCTTTTCATTATCTCCTTGTTTGCACCAGATGGGATCCAAAAAGGTTATCTTTGGTCTGATGTTGGCTTGAAACTGCCATAGGAATTGGTTTACAAGTTGATTAAATAAGAAAAAGGAATTATCGAGTAAGGAACAATACCATTCAAGTGTTGTATCCTTAAGATATAAGGGGAATAGATTTTCCATCAATGCATCATGGTGGAAGAAATCTGTACATAGGGTATTAAAAGTGAACACGTGTTTGTGGGTCACCTTTGCTACCATATTTCTCAAATTTAGGAATCTCCATTCCTTGAGGGAAGGGAGTGTTTAGATTTCTACCGATAATAGGCTATGTCAGAAAAAGGGTTGGAAGATAGGATGGGCAGAGGCTTGGGAGAGACTTGCTCGTTGGCTTTGCATCTTACCCATAATCTAAAAAAGAGTGATCAAAATAGGGTCGTTAGAAGACATAGGGCCAGAGGGACCTCCTCTAGAACCACCACCGGAGCCACTTCTAGAACCATCAGTGTGACCATCGTCGGAACCACTGCCAGAGCCACCACCACCAGTAGGGCCTCCACTGGATCCACCTTTGCTTCTGAAGCCACCACCATGACCTCCACTGAAACCACCTTCTCCAATGTCACTCTCACCACCAAAGCCACCGCCACTACCAAATCCCTCACCGCTCATCCTGCCAAAACCTCCACTACTAGAGGTGACAAGAGGGGTGAAGCTAAATACCAAGGGTACTCTATTCGCCTTGATAGTTTTAGATCTTTCAGAGGTAGAGGGGATGTTGATTGAGGGGATGACATCGACCATGTACACATAAGCAGGAGGAATTGACATTCCTAGCTATCTTTCATGATCTTTGAAAGTGGCCCCTTGCATGATCTTTAATGTTAGGATTGTTTGAGGGAACACATGCTTTAGTCAGACTAGAGAGACTAGCCAGGAGTTCTATGTCTATTTCATCTTTTCCAACCATTATTTTATTTCACTAATAACCCTAGCAACCCTAGCCATCTTCACGTCCTTTTCCAAGTGATTCTCTAAGTCACCCTGTCCTTTGCTAAGGACAGAGATATACTCTAAAGGAATGTGAACAGCCTCATACTCATCCACCAATCATGGTGTAGGAGACATGAGAGGAGTGGGGACATGGTTAGTCTCATCGAAGACCCCTACCTCACCCCTCGACAATAGCTCCTATGTGGTGAGACCAATGATAGATCCAACAAAAAGTTCTATAGAGAAACCAGTAGTGACCTTTGTCCTTTCCATTGAAAGGTGTCATACACTTCTCTTAATAATATACCCGAAGGTT
Source organism: Sequoia sempervirens (assembly GCA_007258455.2). Classification (NCBI taxonomy): domain Eukaryota; kingdom Viridiplantae; phylum Streptophyta; class Pinopsida; order Cupressales; family Cupressaceae; genus Sequoia; species Sequoia sempervirens. The sequence goes on along the minus strand of VDFB02086081.1, from coordinate 282,719,081 downwards.
TTGGACTGGGTTGTGATGCTCATAAACCTTCACAACACTTAGGGGCACAACAATCACAAGGTACAAGGGGAAAAGCCTCAACACCAACAAATGAACATATGCAGGTTCACCAAAAATGTAAGAGAGGGGGACCAACCATGTTAAGTCCCCAGGTCATGGAGAGCTAAGAGAAAAAGGCTTCCCTAACTTACCTCACTCTAAAGGAATGTTTAATGCAAGGGAAAAGAATGATGAGGACTATAAGGCCTTGCAAGCACTCTTCAAACCCAAAATCTAAAATGGGGTGAGGTGAGCCAATTTTTGGGTTCAACACTGTACCTCAGGTAGCTCTCTACCTAAGGATGGAAGCACAATTTTGAGATGACAACACAACGTGCTGGTGTCTCTCAAGTGCACTAGTATTTGTATGACCAGAGGACTAAAAACACAGTATGAATCACCAGAAAACAAGCTAACGACCTAGCTAGTCACTTCTAAGGGAACAAAACATAACTATGAAGTAGGAAAGATACAAACAAATATGATAAATTAAATATATGAAGGCTAAGGTGACAAAGATAATCTCACAAAGATGCTCGTTCACCAGCTAGCTCCAAATGCATGTCCACCTACACACAAGAAAGAGGGAAAATTGTTGGGGGGCTGTGTAGGGGTCTGCCTCAGTCAGACCTCCGTTTTTGGTGTTTCCACCTCCACAAACAACTAAGATAGCAACAATAGAGAGATGTATGATAAATAAGTAAAGAAAGATAGTACATGAATAACACTACAAAATAGTATGAAGCTACTCAACCAAATCATAAAGGAGAGGAGAAAAATGTTACCACCCCCACCAAGAGCTCACTATCCAATGATGGAGAAAGAAGGCTTGAATAATCACCATAGCCTCAACTATGATGAAGGGAGGTGTTGCAAAACCTCAAGCCCACACTGCAATGGCTTGTTCCACACTTGCTTTACAAATTTGATGAAGTGTTGTTGTTGCTACTATGAAGTACTAAAATGCTACTTGAAGTGATGGAAGTGAAGGGATTGCAAGAAGTGATACCAAAGAGATGAAGTGAATGCTTGGAGATTACTAAAAGAGATTGAGTTGCATGAAGAATGAATCTTTTTCAAGGTGAGGTGAGGAGAATAAGGAATTTTTGGGTCAATTGGTCGAAGAGGGATGTTAGAAATCATTCCCAATAGGAAGTGTAATGCCTCTTCCAACTTTAGACAAAGGAATCTGTCAAGGGCGTAAGTGTTCCATGCCAATATTTGCACACCGTGCATGCATCTTCGAAAAATATTCTTCTATCGACACAAAAGATGAATTCCAAGTGGAACGAGGGTAACTTGCTGATGTGGAATTTCTCCTTCGGATTTATTTTTCTAAGGTGAGGAAGTGCAAAAGGGGAATTTGCATAAGGGGTACAAATTCATGCCTATATAAAGGCCATTTTTCTTTCCTCAAATTCATTTATAAAAGAGAATATTTCAAAAAAATTCATGGATGACAGGATGTAACATGCCTGATTGATATTTCCAAAAAAAATTAATAAGTGACATTATAAATATAAATTTAAGATATAAATCCCATAGCTATTTTCAAACATAGCAATTTCATGTCCATAAAAAAAACAAATCTGAATATATATTCATTTCCAATGTCAATAGTCAATATATAAAGTTTGACATGGCACTAAATCACCACAGTCAATAAAATAATTACATCAATGATACAAGTACATCAATAAAATCAAAATGTCACTGAAATTCCTTTTCAAAAACTTGCCTCCATTGGTGGATGAGAACATGGTCCAAGTGCTTTTCCACCCAAACACGAAGCAATGCTTCCTCAGAATTCTTTTGTCCATTGAAGAATACCTGACCCTACATGAAACACTTAGCAAGAGATACAGTTTTCAAGGTGGAATTTGTACATGCCTAACTACATGCAATTCTATCTATTGTTAGAACATGCAAGATCCATGTTAGGTAAAAAGATGAAGAAAATCAAGAGAGGATAAATAATAAATATTATGTTCCAAATAAAATGACAACAAAGCTTGGCCAAGCTCATGATGCATAAAATGCAACTTAAATTAGATTTAGAAAATTAAATCTACACTCTTTGGCACCCATTCCCAGAAGGTGGCTTACCATAACAAAGGGGTATCCCTCCCTTCTAGATCATCTACTAGCATCATATTCTAGTGTGCTACAATATATCTTAGTACCTTTTGTATCATTCCAATTCGTCAATCATCAAGAAAGTAATCCATTTAAAATATGGTATATCCATTCATCTATTCATCATATAACTATCTTTTCTTAAGATTTGTATTTTCACTTCAACACTGTTTCATTTCTATAGTTCTTTCCTTTACAAATAAAATTAAACAATCATAATCAAATGAATAAATTAAGATGAAATAAGAAGGTATACCACATGTATGTGTACATGTATAAATGATGGTTTATGCATGTGCACATATGCACATATTATTCATAGTTTGTATATGTGTATACATTCTTTAAGAATAATAAAACTAAAATCCATTCAACACATGTAGATTTGGAAATCAAGATACATTGATTTCTTCATATACAAAAATTCTAGTCTAATCTACTATGTTCCATTAACAACATAGTGAAAAGAAAAAATCAAATTTAGAAGCTTTACGAGAATCAATATTAATCTCTGTCAATTATCAGCTTGAATTGCTTTGGAAAAACATAACATTATCATCCAATCATTATGTTCTAGGTAAACAAAAATAAATTATTTCTCTATATTTTAATTAGAACATTTTGGTGTTCTACATTATGTTCTTTAAATCACACATATATTCTTATATAATGAAAATATTGGGGTTGATCCGCATTAATTATGCTATTGACTTATATCCTTCATGACTAGTGTTTCAATGGTGTTGTTAGCCTCATGCTCGAGGTAATGATTTATCTCTTGAAAATTTACAAAGTATACACTACTACTCGAATTTGTATGGTTCTTAAACATGGTCGACTGAGCATGCACGCACACACACACACACATATATATGTGCATATATATACATATATATATGCATGTCATCGAAGGAGTAAAGAGAAGATATTCATAAGCTACGAGGGTTTCATATACCCTCACCCTTTAATGGCTGATATTCTATCTACCATAAATCAATATAACACATGCATTATTATTTACAAAAAAAACACAGTCACAATAGAATGATAGCATCATTCCTATCTATATTATGAATGAAGCTTGATCATTTGACACAAAATGGAAATAATAGTATGGCATAGGGATACATTCCTTGATACATATTTATATATTTAGTGATCAACCTCAGTCAATACATATTTACATCGGGTCGTTAACATTCATCCAGACTATGCTCGAATAGGATGAGGTATATCGTCTATCAACTTGCAACATTGTTGGTGTTATTATCTACCCATTAACATACACATGGAGTAGAATGATATGGATCATTCTGAGTTGATATTTACACTTGAATGGTCAATATGATTTGACCCCATGAAACAATATGCATACATATTAGTACAAATGTAGATATTGTTTGAATGGGTATCATGGGTGGTCAACACCAAATATGGTGTTTCCATCACAGAGAACATATCAATGTTCTTTACTTTGAAGATAAAATAACATGTGAGCTAGAGCCCAAACATAGACCTTCTAGTTGATCATGATTTTGCATGTTGTTATACATAGTGAAGGTCAGAAATGGGGTTTTCATCACCCCAAACATGGCTTTCTATAATTTCACAACAAGCGAAATGGAAACAAGCCACAAGTATGAAACAAAGATAATAATAGGGTGCTCGATTTCTGATTAAGGCAAGATTTTCTCTAGAGATAAAGACAAATCAATTATTTTGAAGGGAACTTTTTAAGAAGGCATCATTCTTACCTCTTGTCTGCAAGATCGACACTCTTTCCTCAATCAAATGGAAACGACTATCTCCCCTCTTCATGCTTTTCCTTCTGCTACTTTTTTCCTCAATCACCTCTCTTGCTTTTGCATGATTGACTCCTCTAATTCAAAATTACCACTCTCTGTCCTTCAATTCCTTGCATTCTATTCTTGGAGTGCTCTTAACTCTCCATACCTCCACCATATAGCTACCCTAGTCCCCTATCATTGGTATTATCAATCTATTTCAATATGGAAGAGGTTGGCATTATGGAGGGGGTTATATGAATAATCATTGTCATTGCTCCTATATAATTTCTTAAGGAGTTTTGAATAAATAAAAAACACTTATTATCTAATATTGGGTATAATATAATTGCATATATATGTGTAAATATGTATTTGTAATTACTTCTCTTACCAAGGATTTATTCTTTCAAATTCTTTTAAAGGACCAATTATTCAAATTGTTCTCTTATAAGGAAACAATATGTAAATAGTTATATTTTGCATTCCACTATTTTTATTCCTTTTTCTCTAAATATGAAATTAACTTTGAATAGAAAAGATAAGACAAATAATTCCATGAATTTGTTTCTTTTATTTAAGTTACATATTTATTCATTCACGATTCATACAAGCAAGAATGATATTTTTCATTTGTAAGACAAATGCAAATGTCACGGTCTACTGTGATATGTGAGATTCCAAATTCCAATCTTGCTTACCGTTCATCATCTAGCTAAGCATGCCTACCTCAACCATGTTCTTATTCTTCAACCTACTCCTACATACACATTCTTGAACTTGCAATTGTTCATCAATAACCTTTAATCGATAGTCATTATAAAATAATTCTCTTAAATCATTAAATTGTAAGATAATAATTTTTTAAAATATTATTGCATTTATCAAATCCCACAAATACTAAATGATAAATTCTATCTTTCTAATATTTCAATAACTTAATGTTATTAAATGCAAGAAATGAAACTGAGATGTGACATTCTTCCCCACTAGGAAGAGACATCGTCTTGATGTATAATTAAATAAAAGTGAATCGCATATGTCCATTTTAACATCAAATCACACTGGTATCAAGCCAAAACATCATAGCATTCAAGTCTAAAAATATTAAGCAATAATATATAGTGAATCATCAATAGTCTATCTAAGAAAGAAAATGAGGAAATGAGCATTTTATTTCCTCGACATCCTCCCATGTAGCATTGTCCTCAAAATTCTGGTCCCATTGGATCTTGTATTGAACAATGTCTCTATTTTGCAACTTTACCTTGCATCTATCCATAATTCTAATGGGATCCACCAGCACCACTCCTGGATCCTCCACCTGTAAAGAATTACAATCAAGTATATTATATGCATCTCTATGGTATGGTTTAAGTGAAGAAACATGAAACACATTATGGAGTCAAACTAGAGTAGGCGATAGAGAAATTTTGTATGCAACTGGGTTGATTACTTCCAACACATCGAATGGGCCCATGTATCTCAAAGCCAGCTTGGATGATTTCCGAAAGGTAATAGAGCTCTTATGTGTCTTGACTCTTAAAAGGACCTTATCCTCAACTATAAACTATCTAAAGGTTCTATTTTTTTTGGCATAACTCTTTTGTTTATATGCTACCTCCTTTAGTCTACTACTAATGAGTCTCATCTGCTCTTCCATCTCTTTTCAGGACCCACTTTGATCCTATCTTCCAACCTATCTCAACTTATGGGAGTGCAACTCTTTGTCCCATATAGGGCCTCGATAGGTTCCATACCTAAGGATGCATGATGGGAGTTGTTATAAGAAAATTCTACCAGCATAGATACTCTTCCCATTTATATTGTTGATCCATATAGTACAACGAAAGGAGATATTCTACTACCTAATTCACTCTTTTGATTTGACTGTCTATCTGAGGATGATAGGTTGAACTAAAATTTAGCTTAGTCCCCAAGGCTATATTCAAGGTTGTCCAGAACCTTGATGTCATCTATGTATCTCTATCGGATATAATGGTCTCTGGAACTCCATGTAAAAGAAAGATATCTTGGACAAATTTATTGGCTAAGGTTAATGATCCATCCTTAAGATTCCTTAGAATAAAATGTGCCACCTTAGTCAACTTATCGACTACTACCAAAACAACATTGTGTCTATTCTTACTTAAAGGCAACCCCTATACAAAGTCCATGTTGATCACTTGCCATTTGTACTCGGGTATATCATGAGAATAAAGGAACCCTGTTGGATGCACATGCTCAACATTAACTCATTTACACTCCAAGCACCTAGCTACATATTCCACTATATCCTTCTTGCTCAGCTTCAACCAATAATACAAGATTTTCAATTCTTTGATAATCTTTGTAATGCCGGGGTGTATTGAATTTAGTGCATTCTGGACTTCTTCTAGGACCAACTTCCTAAGCTCTCCTGAATCTAGAATGTACATCCTCCTCTGGTATCTTAAGATACCATCTGATTCAGAATCATACCCATCAAATTGATGGTTTGACGGATTCTCTTCTAAAGCTTGTTTCACCCTCTCATAATGCTCATCTCCTTGCAAGTGTTGCATCACTTATTGCCTTAAATTGGATCTCATAGAGGTCATGGCTATTAGATGTCTTCTTCTACTAAGAGCATCTTCCACTCTATTTTCCTTTCCTTTTATATACTCAATTCTAAAGTCATATTCAGTAAGGAATTCTATCCATCTCCTTTGCCATGCATTGAGGTTTGGTAGAGTGAAGATGTATCTCAATCCCAAATGATCTTTGAGCTCAAACAACTTCCTCAAAAGATAATGTCTCCACATTTATAAGGCATGCACTATAGTTGCTAATTCCATATCATGTGGTGCATAATTCACTTTGTATTGTTTTAGCTTCCTTGACTCATATGCCACCACTTGCCCATCTTGCATTAACACTACTCATACTCCGTATCTTGAAGAATCCATGATCACTAAAAATTGACCATTGGGATTGGGTATAGTCAGGACTGGGGCTATCATGAACTTCTCCTTTAGAATTTGGAATGCTTGTTCACACTTCTTAGTCCACTCAAACCTCTTTCCTTTCTATTGAAGTGAAGTTATTGGGGCTACAACTTAAGAGAACCCATGCACACATTTATTGTAATACCCAACAAGGTGCATAAAGCTTCAAACCTCCATCACACTTTGAGGCATCTATCACTCCATGATTACTTTTATCTTTTTGAGATACATAGAGACTCCCTTAGCTAAAATAATGTGATCTAGGTAGTGCACACTTTCTTGATAAAATGAGCACTTGGATAGCTTTCCAAAAATATTCTTCTCCCTCAAATGTTGTAAGACTATCCTCAAGTGCCAATCATGCACCTCAATTGACTTAGAGTAAAATAGAATTTCATCAATGAATATTAGGAAAAAGTCATCCAAACAGTCTCAAAACACACTATTTATAAGATTCAAGAAAGTTGTGGGTGCATTGGTCAATCAAAATGATACAATAGTGAACTCATAATGCCCATACTGAGTTTGAAAAGCAATCTTTGGAATATATTCTTCCTTTATTCTCAACTAATGATAACTGGATCTAAGATCTATTTTTGAGAATACTGACGCTCCCTTTATTTGATCAAATAGTTCGTCGATCCTCGAGAGGGGATATCAATTTTTGATGGTCATCTTGTTCAACATTTGATAATCAATGCACAAATGTAAGGTTCCATCCTTCTTTTTCACAAAGATAACTAGTGCTCCCCAAGGTGACACACTAAGCCTAATAAACCCCTTGTGTAACAAATTTTATAATTTGGATTTCAATTGATAAAGATCAGTGGTGGTCATCATATACGGGGCCTTAGAAGGTGGTTCAGCTCCAAGTACTAGATCAATGGAGAAATAAAATTCTCACTTTGCATGCATCTTAGTGAGATCTTCAAGAAACACATCTTAGAATTCCGTAAGAATAGGGTAATCATCTAGGTATGGTTTCTCATTGTTAGGTTCACTGACATGCACAACATATATGACACAACCCTTCCTCTAAACCTCTTAAACTGCATAGCTTAGATCTACCTAATCTCCAAGGGTCTTTGTATCCCATGAATCTCAATCGGGTATCCATAGTCATCCAGACAACTCACCATCTTATCCTCACAATTTACAATGGCTTTGTGCTCAATTAACCAATTGATTCCCAAGATTACAAAATAGGATCTTAGAAGTTCCACATAAAGGTCAACTTGGGTCAAGAATTTGGGAAGTTCTAACTTGCTGCAAAAGATACATGAATTTACTTCCCACTCTGGTTGATTTCCATACTGAACTGACCATGAGTTTTCCAAATATCCAAGTCTAATGGGTAGCCTAGAAATCATTTTAGGATCTATAAAACACTCAGTAGCTCCAGTATCTATCAAAATAAAATTTGTTTGGCCATAGAGCTTACCCGTCAATTGTATCGAAGAAGCTTGGTACTTTTCTTTCCTGCTATCCATTACCACATAGATCTTGTGTTGTGGGGTCTGATGCTAGTTTCCTTCCTTCTGTGACTTTGAATTCTAAGGAAAAATAGATGCATAATGGTCTCCCCCACAAGTGAAACACCCAACACATGGTCCTTTTTGACCTCTAGACCTATCCTCTTTTGAGTACCTTTGGTTACTATTAAAGTTTTCGTTGCCCCTATTAGCCCTTTTATTCCTTCCACCTTGGTTTCCTTCTTTTTTCACAGGGTCACTTTCTCTTTTCAAATATTTTATCTGATGGGACTTATTTCCCTTATGTCCATCACCCTTCTAAAACCTTTTGTTTTTGAATCAAGGCTTGAAGTTTGAACCCTTGTGAAGATTGGAAAACTACTGCAACTTTTTTCTTGCTTAATGGCTTTCTCAAAAGCTTCTTCCATTGTAAGGGGATTGTGGAGGTCCACCTTAGCTCCAATGTGGGGTCTTAATCCTAATATAAAATTTTAAATCTGGAAACGCTCATTAGACTAGTACTATAGTACATACTTAAGAAAATTGGTAAACTTCTCCCAATACTAAACTATAGTCAAGTTGGCCTATGTTAGATTTTGAAATTTAGTCATCTTCTTGTCAAAGAAAAGCTTTGGTAGCCACCTCTTCTTGAAAGATTGGAGGAAAAAATCCCAAGTGATCTCCTCTGGTTGAATTCTCCTCTCTTCCTTCTTGTTGTCCCACCAAGTAGCTTCCTCTCTAGACAGTTGATACACAGCCCAAGCAACCTTGGTTTGGTCTGATAGGTTGCAAAGCCCAAAGTATTTTTCCATTTCTATAATCCATGCCTTGGCTCCATCTTTGATGGTCTTGCCATCGAATTCAATGGTGCTACTTTTTTAAGATCCTTCCCCAATTCTTCCTCAATTCAACCTCGATTGAGATTCCCTTGGTCCCTTTCTCCTTGGTTGAGTACCTCATTCCTATGATTCCAATCTTCCTACACCCCTAAGAACTCTTGTTCCAAATGGTCCATTTGATATTCTTCCTGGTTGAAGAGTTCCAATATTTGGTCTAGCCTCTTGCTTGACCCATTGTCATGTCTGCTACTGCCCACTTCTTGTCTAGTGTTAACCATAATGACTCACATGAGCTATGCCACATTCGCATTTAGAGTATCTTAACACAAGGTTTTTCCTTTAAACAATTGCATCTGCATAATGCTATGTACACAATAGTAATCTGAAAGAGATATACACATTCATTCAAATCAAGACAAGTCTTCAAGTTTCGTGTCCTTGAACAACAAAAAAAGACTTTATTTATATTAAATATGGATTTACACCGATCCTTATTTACAATTTTTTTTCCATACTAAGTAGTCCCCTCATTATTATAAAGAGGACACTCCTCTAGGTCCTCATTCAAATTTACATCATCCCTCTTGGGAGAGGCAGGATGTGTGCACAAGAACTCCTCCTCTTTTGTGAATAAAGGTGCACTAGGTCCACATCCTATTGGCCAATATCATGCATTTCTATCTACTGTTAGAACATGCAAGTTCCCTTTTAGGTAAAAAGATAAAGAAGAAAGGGAGAGGATAAATAATAAATAGTCTATTCCAAATAAAATGACTGCAAAGCTTGGCCAAGCTTATGCTACATAAAATGAAACTTAAATTAGATTTGGAAAAGAAAATATACACTCCTAGCACCCATTCCTAGAAGGTAGCTTACCATATGTAACAAAGGGGTATCCCTCCCTTCTAGACCATCTAATAGCATCATATTCTAGTGTGCAACAATCTATCTTAGTACTTTTTGTATCATTCCATTTCATTAATCATCAAGAAAGTAATCCATTTGAAATCCGGTATATCCATTCATCTATTCATTATATAAAAATATTTTCTTAAGATTCGTATTTGCACTTTAACACTGTTTCATTTCTATAGTTCTTTCCTTTGCAAATGAAATTAAACAATCATAATCAAATGAGTAAATTAAGATGAAATAAGAAGGTATACCACATGTATGTGTACATGCATAAATGATGAGTTTATGCATGTGCACATATATGCATAGTATTCACAGTTTGTATATGCGTATACATTCTTTAAGAATAATAAAAGTAAAATCCATTCAACATGCAGATTTACATAACAAGATACATTGACTTCTTTAGATACACAAATTATGGTCTTATCTACTATGTTCCATTAACACAATGAATTTAGACAAAATCAACTTTAGAAGCATAACGAGAATCAATATTAATCTCTATCAATTATCAGTTTGAATTGCTTTGGAAAAAAATCTAACACTTGTTGAAGGTTTTGTAAATGTGGTTGCAAGCTAAGTGGACTTAACCTTGGGAAAAACTCCATGGTTAAGTGTGCTTGAGCTAGAGTTGTATTGGGATGGGTGACCTCTAGGGAAGGCCCAGTGCTTCACCTCTGTGAGCATCACCTAGATGCAATGAATGCTAAGTGGACCATTCATTATCATGAGAGATGAGTTCTTGTGAACCACTACTCATGAAACATGAGTAAATGGGTTTGACTCATAAAATTACACAATTGAATCATGATAGCAATATCACAATTTGACACGCTGTGGAAAATACCTCCTACTTATCAATTGATGAGCTAAAGAGGATCTATAATGAATGGTTCGTAAGGCACAAAACTTGCTGAAGGTTTTGCAAATGGGGTTGCAAGCTAAGTGGACTTAACCTTGGGGAAAACTCCATGGTTAACTACACTTGAGCTAGAGCAGTACTGGGATGGGTGACCTCCCAAGAAGGCCCAGTGCTTCACCTCTATGAGCATCACCTAGATGCAATGAGTGCTAAGTGGACCATTCATTATCATGAGAGATGGGTTCTTGTGAACCACTACTCATGAAACATTGGTCAATGGGTTTGACTCGTAAAACTACACGGTTGAATTCTAATAGCAATATCACAATTTGACATGTTGTGGAAAATACCTCGTACTTATCAAAATATTTAACATTATCCTCCAATCATTCTATTCTAGATAGACAACAAATCACTTATTTCTCTATGTTTATTTGAACATTGTGGTGTTCTACATTTTGTTCTTTAAATCACACATATATGCTTATATAATGAAAACATTGGGGTCAATATGTATTAATTATGCTATTGACTTATATATCCTTTAACTAATCTTTCAATGGTGTTGTCAGCCTTATTACCCAAGGTAATGATTTATAACTTGAAAAGTTACAAAGTATATGCTACTACTCAAATTTGTATGGTTCTTACACATGGTCGATCGAGTTGCACACACACACACACAAATATATGTGTGTGTGTGTGTGTGTGTGTGTGTGTGTGTGTGTGTGCATATATATATATATATACATGTCATCAAAGGAGTAAAGAGAATATATTCATCAACCATGAGGGTTTCATATACCCTTAGCCTCTAATGGCTAATATTCTATCTGGCACAAATCAATATAACACATGCATTATTTTTTACAAAAAAATAAAAACAGTCACAATAGAACAATAGCATCATTCCTATCTATATTCTAAACGAAGCTTGATCATTCAACACAAAATGGAAATAATAGTATGGAATAGGGATACATCCCTAATACATATTTATATGTTTAAAGATCAATCGACCTTGTTCAATATAAATTTACACTGGGTTGATAACATTCATCTGCACTATGCTCAAATAGGATGAGGTATATCATCCATCAACCAACAACATTGTTGGCGTTATTATCTGCCCATTAACATACACATGGAGAAGAATAATATCAATCATTCTGAGTTGAGATTTACACTCGAATGGTCCATACCATTCAGCCCCATGAAATAGTATACATACATATTATTGTGGACGTAGATATCGTTCGAATGTGTATCATGGGTGGTCAACACCAAACATGGTTTTTCCATCATAGATAAGATATCGATGTTATCAAGTTTTAAGATAAAATAACATGCGAGCTAGAGCCCAAACATAGACCTTCTAGTTTATCATGCTTTTTCATGTCATTACACACAACAGAGGTCATAAATGGGGTTTTCATTCCCCCCAAACATGGATTTATATAATTTCATAACACATATAATGGAAACAAGCCACAAGTATGAAAAAAAGATAATAACAGGGTGCTCGATTTCTGATTAAGTCGAGATTTGCTCTAGAGATAAGGAAAATTTGATTATTTTGAAGGAAACTTTTTAAGAAGGCATCGTTCTTACCTCTTGTTTGCAAGATTGATGCTCTTTCCTCAATCAAATGGAAATGGCTATCTCCCCTCTTTGTGATTTTCCTTTTGCTACTTTTTTCCTTGATCACATCCCCTACTTTTGCTTGATTGACTCCACTAATTCAAAATTACCACTATCTATGTCCTTTGATTCCCTGCATTCTATTCTTGGAGTGCTCTTAACTCTCCATACCTCCACTATCTAGTTTCCCCACTCCCTTGTCGCTGGAATTATCAATCCATTTTAATATGGGAGGGGTTGGAATTATGAAGGGGGTTATATGAATAATCACTTTCATCGCTCCTTCCATATAATTTCCTAAGGAGTTTTGAGAAAATTAAAAAAACACTTACTATCTAAAATTGGGTATAATATAATTGCATATATATATATATATATATGTATATATGTATTTGTAATTATTTCTCTTACCAAGGATTTATTATTTCAAATTATTTTAAAGGACCAATTATTCAAATCATTCTCTTATAAGGAAACAATATGTAAATAGTTATATTTCACATTCTACTATTTTTTTTCCTTTTTCTCTAAATATGAAATTAACTTTGAATAGACAAGATAAGGAAAATAATTCCATGAATTTACTTCATTCATTTAAGTTACCTATTTATTCATTCACAATTCATACAAGCAAGAATTATATTTTTCATTTACAAGACAAATGCAGCTATCACGGTCTACTATGGTGTGTGAGATTCCAGCTTCCAATCTTGCTTACCATTCATCATCCTGGTAAGCACCCCTACCTCAACCATATTCTCTTTCTTCAACCTATTCCCGCATACACATTCTTGCACTAACAATTGTTCATTAGTAACCTTTAACTAATAGTCATTATAAAATAATTCTCTTAAATCATAAAATTGTAAGATAATCATTTTTTCAAATATTATTGCATTTATCAAATCCCATAAATACTAAATGATAAATTCCATTTTTCAAATATTTCAATTAACTTAACATTATTAAATGAAAGCAATAAATTTGAGATGTGACACGAGATTGTTTGCAAAAATATCATCACTTTTAAAATAGAGTGTCCCTTAGGCGAACCCCTCTTTCTTTTGAAGGCTTCCTGAGGGACCCCTTTGAAAGGTCATCCTTCAATTGCTTGTTCCAAGATATGACTGTCTATCTATCTATGTGAATTTTACTTGCCTAACATGATTTGTCTATGGATTAACATGTTTCCTTATAGGACCAATAACCTATGAGGATCAATTAGACTTTGTGGAGCCTTTCACATCTAGCCTCCCTTAGGACCAAGAACCTATGGCACCTCCTTTGCAAGACTGTGCACCTATGAAGCATTTTTATTCTATAGGATCAAGCACCTGTGGATCCAATTCTATAGGACCAAGCACTTGCAAAGCCTTTTTTTCACCTTTTGTAGGACCAAGCACTAACGATGCTTTTATTCAAATCTCCATAGGACCAAGTACTTGTGGAGCCATCTCTCTCTCTCATGCCCCTGATTTTTCTAGATTGTGTTCTACTTCTTGGATAGTTCAAGTATATGTTTTTCAATTTATTTCACTCTACTTTACCATGCATTCACTGACACTTATGATCACTAAAGTGGGGTAAAAATGTAATGGCGTGAATTTTCACCTCTTGTAAATTTCTCGTTTATGTTGAGAAGTTGTTGAAGATGATTTAGCATTGTTGTCATTGATGTCAAAACCTTGGATATGGAAGGATGTGCTCCAGATGATGAACAGACTAAATCTATCCTATTGTATGCTATGATGTTACACTGTATGGATATCATCCTTGATCCAAATATGGCAGTACTTCTTTTTGGGACATTTTTTGAATTTAGTATATGCAGTATAATGAAGTCTAATCTTTTGATGTTGGTTGTTGTGCTCAAAGCTTACTCTAGGTAACCTTGATATCTGGAACTTCATGTAGCATGTTGCAAGTTTTTTGGTTCCCCAGTTGACACTAAAATTGATGATAATCAAGATTTGGTATTGGTTGTGGCATTCTCATTGGCTCCAGAATATATTTCATGTAATTCAATGTTTGCTATCTCTTGGAAATTATGTTATCTTATGTATGACCTATTTTTGGTCCCTTGGTAATGTGATAAGAAGATCTTTATGTGCGACCTATCTTTTGGGTTTGGTGCTAGTGTGCAAGACCTTATTGGATATCTCAAGGTTGTTCTTCATTCCAACATTTTTTGTGATGATCTAATTCAAATTTTATTTGGCCGACTTGGAAGACTATGAAGCCATTGTGTCTAGCTGACCTAGGAGATTATGATGGCATGGAATGGTATAAGTAAAGTTTTTTTTTGTTTGATGAAATGAGAATTTTGGAGTATCATGTGTGTAAGAAAATAAGAGGGTGTGAAGGAAGAAGTAATCTTTCTTGCAGAGTTTGTGTAGAAGTTTCTTGATCAGATTTGTTGCAGGCAGAAATTGTGCTCTTAACCGGAATTGAACTCATGCATATGTAGATGCAATTTCATCAATTCACTTTTATCAGTGAGACTATTTTTTAATATGATGTTTTGTATTTGGGCAGTGATCCCACCGACAGTGAGCCCTTGTAAAAGTCGCCTTAACCAATGTTTTATAATTGAGAATTAGCATTCTCCATGGTTTTACCCTTCTTGGGTTTCCACGTAATTCTAGTGTTCATTGTGCATGGTGTTGTTATGTGTGTTCATTTTATTATCTGTTAGATGTTTATCTGATTAATGTAAGTTGGCTCTAGATTAATCAAAGATAAGAAAATTGTTTATGATAATTGATTCACCCCCCCTTTCAATTATCCAGACTATTTAACAATTGGTATCAAAGCCTGGTCCCTTGGAGATAGAGCTTAACTACTTAAGGGAGATCTTGTAAATTTGAACAAATGGCAGGAGCTTATCACTTTGAGGAAGAACTGAAAAATAATGTTAGATGATATGGAAAGCACATAATCTAAAAATGAAGAATTGAAAGAAAATATCAAGGAGGCAAATGCTTGTATTGCAAAGCTAAGAGAGAAAATTTGGAAGTTCAAAGCAAGACACAAAGAGGTTAGCCAGGAATTAAAGGATTCAAAGGAAAATATTGCAGATTTAAAGTTACGGGTGGATGAACAAAAGAAGACTAAAGAAAATCTCAAGGATACTATAAAAAAAAATTAGAAGAAAATGAGAAGTTAGATCAAGAGTTAAGAAGGTTGAAAATAGAAGCGAGAGTATGTGAAAGTAGCATGATTCTAGATTAAGTTTTGTCCCTATAGAAATGTCACAAGGACAAGGGAGGACATGGTTTCTCCGGTGAAAACTCAAATCGGGACACTAAGGGTGATAACAAAGCAGTTGAAGCTAAATCAAGATCTAGTGTAACAAGCAAGGTTTGGAAATCTAGAACACCTAAAAGACCTCCGATTAGGTAACCAAATAATCAAAGGTAATTATCATTCAATGGTCACTATTTTCTATGCAAAAAGTTTGGACATAAGGCTATAGAATGCAGAAGCAAGATGGAACCGAATACTCAATGCTTTAATTGTTACAAGTTTGGTCATAAAGCAAGTCATTGCAGAAGTGAATTATATAATCCAGCTAGAAGGAATGGAATGAACAATCTCTTTCATGGTTATTCCTATTTATGCTATGGTTATGGTCACAAAGCTAATCAATGCAGACCTAGAGTTCACTCAAATAAGTTAGGACAAAGATGTTACAAGTGCAATCAACCCAGAAATTATGTTAACACATGCAGATATGTTGCTTTGGAAAAGCCTAAGAACAAAAAGAAGGTTGCAAAATCAAATGAATCTGAGAAGAATACATTCATGGTTTGGAGAAAGAAGGAAACCAGTGTGGAAAACACTTATGTGGTAATGGATTCTGGTACATTCCCTACCAGTATTTGAGCCAATCTACCTTGGCTCAGGGGGAGTTTTGCATTGCATATCCTGTTGGTTTCCCCTCTCTAAAGTAATATTGATGTGATTTTTAACATGATTAAGTTTGAAACGGTTGATGATAAATGATGAAGCTTAATCTAGTTGATTGAAAAGTGAAGTACAATTATTGGCAAAATCATTATGAGTAATTAAGAATAAAAGGTGGGATTTTTCAAAATCATTTCTCACATTTTGCAAAGAAGAAGTTTTGCTAGAAGTGATAGAGTTTGAAGAAGATAAGCATGATGATGGAATCTGTTGACAGAGGATTGAGTGGTAGTATTCCACTGAGGCTGAAGGGAGTTGAGTTGGATGAGTTTGATCATTGGAAGATGAAGGAAATGGAACTAAGGTTGCAGATAGATGAATTGCAGAACGTAAATACTCTGGGTATGTATTTATGAGGAGAATTTCTCTAGTTTGTAGAGAAAGAATCTATCTTGTTCTTCCTAAGTCAATTCAAGGACGACAACATTGTTTTGGACAAAACCTATCTAATCATGAAGGAATACATTGAAGCTATTACTAGTTTGTGTAGTGTTTGTGACCTCCTTGGGAAGAAAATAATGAAATACAGAGACATGGAGGAACTTATTGGTATTGACAAAGACCCCTGGGCTCTACTGATAAATACCATTGTCGATCTTGTAGTAAGGTATGTTGCTTACGACATCACTTATAAAATTTATTTTAGAAATCATGAAGGTTCTACCTCGGCTATTGCTATATATCTTCCACACTTGATTGTGAAGGAAAACAAGTACTTTGATTTGTGTAGCCTAATAATCGAAAACCTAATTGAGAATGTTAGAATGTCTTTGGTTGAGAGTTATCTTTCCATTTTGGATCTCTACTCATATGTTTGGTATTTTACTTTCTAAGTTCGCTATTGGTAAAGAAGAATGTTAAGTGGAAGTTCGACATCCCTATTAGAATGAAAGTTTACAAGTATTTGGAATGTATGGAAGATAAAGCAAGTGCATGTAAAGTCTATTTCTCATGATCCTTGCAGATGAATTTGTGCTTCATTGTGATAGTGTCCAGTCAGTTTGAGGAGGGTTCCTCCTTTGGTAAGAAGGAATTGGAAGTTGTCATTGGTGGTTCCCCTCCAGAACCTAACAATAGGAAAGTTAACACAGAAGATTTCATCTCTATCTCAAAAGAAAAGGAGAATGAAGAAGAGTCTCTGCCTAGATTTGATTCTTTCGATCCAAATGATATTTTGTCTATGTTAGATGAAGGTGATTTGAAGAAGGTTGGTGAAATGTGGTGTGCCAACTCTTCGATCAGAAGGTTTAAAATTGATGATGCCTTGGTTGATTATCTACTCAAAAAGGATATTACTGTTTCAAATGTTTTTGACTTGTTACCGAATAATCTAGTAGAAGTTGTTGAAGAAAGAATGTTGTTGGAAGGTCCTAAAGGACATAAGTTTGAAGCTATGATTAAGAGAAGATGTTTCAAAGCTAAACAAAATTTATCAAAACACATTGGTGAGACAAAACAATGCATTAAGAAGATGTATGACATCTACAAGTATTGTCTCTGGTGGCCTGCTATTGTTTATAATTTTAGAAGCAGAATTGAAGCTATTGAATCTAAGATGAATAATATTTGAAATAGTTTTAATTTTTTCAAATACAAAGATGGAAAACAAAGAATAAGAGTTTGTCAGTTGCAATAAAAGTTGTTGGTTGTTTAGAGCTAGAGGGAAGACTTGGTTAAAACTTTCTAGTTGGTCAGGAAAATTGTTGAGGTCTGATTGGATCATCTCTCTGGGATACTTTCTAATGTAGAATATTGTGAACAAAAGTTCCTATCTTAGAACTAGTCATCCTCATTTATGTTGTTGACTATGTTGGATAGTATGAGTTCCAGATTGGATTTTGCAGTGCTAGCTTGGAAGATGATTCTTCCAATTTTGAGAGAAAGGTACAAGAAAATATTTCATTTGAAAAGTATTATTTTTACTTGAGTTCTTGCATGTCTGAATTTTGGCCCTTTTCCTTTGATGGAAAAAAGGGGGAGAAAAATGAAGAGAGAAAAAATAAAAAGAGGTATTGAATTGTTGGATAAAGGGGGAGTACTTGGAGTTTTTGGAGTTTGCAGTTTTGAGTTGGAGTTGTAGAGTTTTTTGTTTTTTTCCATCAATGCCAAAGGGGGACATTGTTGAGAAGTTGTTAAAGATGTTTTAACATTGTTGTCATTGATGTCAAAACCTTCGATCTAGAAGGATGTGCTCCAGATGATGAATAGAATTAATCCATCCTATTGTATGCTATGATGTTACGTAGTATGGATATTATCCTTGATCCAGATATGGAAGTACTTCTTTTTGGGACATCTGTTGAATTCAGTTTATGTAGTATAATGAAGTCTAATCTTTTGATGTTGGTTTTTGTGCTCAAAGCTTATTTTGGGTAACCTTTCTATCTGGAAATTCATGTAGCATGTTGCAAGTTTTGTGGTTCTTCAATTGACACTAAAATTGATGATAATCAAGATTTGGTCTTAGTTGTGGCATTCTCATCGGTTCCAAAATATATTTCATGTAATTCAATGTTTGTTATCTCTTAGTAATTATGCTATCTTATGTATGAACTATTTTTGGTCCATTGGTAATGTGATAAGAAGATATTTATGTGTAACCTATCTTTTGGGTCCAGTGTTAGCGTGCAAGACCTTATTGGATATCTCAAGGTTGTTCTTCATGCCAACATGTTTTGTGGTGATCTAATTCTAATTGTATTTGGCCGACTTAGAAGACTATGAAGACATTGTGTCTGGCCAACCTAGGAGATTATGATGGCATGCAATGGTATAAGTAAAGTTTCTTTTTGTTAAATGAAATGAGAAGTGTGGAGTATCATGTGTGTAAGTAGATAAGAGGGTGTGAAGGAAGAATTAATCTATCTTGTAGAGTTTTTGCACAGAAGTATCTTGGAGTATTATGAGAAGTTGTGCAAAATTTTCTTGATCAAATCTATTGTAGGCATAAATTATTCTCTTAATCAGAACTGAACTCATGCATATGTAGATGCAATTTCATCAGTTCACTTTTGTCAGTGATAGATTAGATTTTATAGTTTGTTGTTTTGTATTTGTGTAGTGAGCCCACCGGTAGTGAACCACCCTACAATGAGCAACTTGGTAGTGAGCCCTTGTAAAAATCACCTTATCTGGTGTTTTATAATTAAGAATTAGCATTCTCCATGGTTTTTTCCTTCTTGGGTTTCCATGTAATTCTGATGTTCATTGTGCATGGTGTTGTTATGTGCGTTCATGTTATTATTTGTTAGATGTTTATCTGATTAATTTAAGTTGGCTTTGGATTAATCAAAGATAAGAAATTTTTTTATGATAATTGATTCAACCCCCTTCTCAGTTATCCAGATTGTTCAATATTTTATACACCCCTTACCTTAGAAAACATGATCTCGATGATGTATTTTACACATCTACTTCCATCTTTCATCCACTTGGCAACTCATTTGTGTGTCAGTGGGAGAATTCCTTTCTGGGACACTAGTGCGATGCACAAACTTCCATATAGTGCACTTCCATCTTGATAGGATTCTTGCCTCTAGAATCTATAGAGTTGTTGCACTCCTCCATTGGACGCGAAGTGTAACGTTCGCTGCTCTTTGGACTAACTTCAAATAGGTTTTTTCCTCCTTCATTTATTCAAATTTCCTATTCTTTCATTCAATCTAGCTTCTTCACACTTCTTCAATTTTGGACACATTTCTTGAGAGCTTCTTGATCAAACAAACTCACTTTTAGCTCCTTCACACTTCATCATGACCATTGTAGTTGTAAGTTGTTGCTTTTTCAAGGCTCTTCCTCTTCATTGTTGTGACAATGTTGGCTTTGGAGAGCTTGCAAGCTCACATCTTCCTCCATTTTCCTTGAGTGGACGTGGTTGAGAAGGTGATATCCATCCATTTCCATTTAATTTTGCATCATCTACTTGTGTAGTAGGAGATTATTGTTAGTATTTCTTGGTATTTTTATTTCTACGTACTTCTTTATCATCTTTCTACAATCATTGCTATTTGGTTGTCCATGGAGGTGGAAACACCAAAGTGGGGGGCTGACTAAGGCAATCCTCTAAACATGGCCCCAAAATTTTCTCGTTCTTGTGTGTGCAGGTTGTTCATCAAGTGAAGATATTGAAGGCCTCAACTTGTGGGTTTGAAGGTCCACTTCTACCACCTTTCTCTTGTCAAATTCTAGCTTAACATTATTAAAGTATTCTTCTTGTTCTTTATGTTATTTTACATTTTTTGTCTGTCATAGTGTAAAACTTTGTTAATCAAACAATTAGTAGGTTTTTTGGGGTTCTATGTCATACTTTATATTCTCTATCCATATGGACACCAACATGTACCTAAAACCCTAGCACACCGTGTTATAGTCTGTGATTCATGTTGTAGTCCTCTGGCAGTGGGCTATTTAAGTTATAGTCCGAACCTTGAAAACTAGCTCTCCTAATCCCTTAAACATTCAAGTTAGCGGAGGGAAAGTGATAGACCATTTGTCCTTCCTTTTCATCCCTTGAAACTCTAAACCTTTTCAATCTATTTATCTAGCTTGAGGTAGATTAGGGTAGCCTATTGTTCTAGACTCTCTCATGACCTAGAGTCGCTGATTCCTCTACACTTTATATCTATTAATATATATATTAACAAAAAGAGTACATAAAATCAAAATTTTATTACTTATAATTTTTCCATATATTATTTCTCTTATTATATTATTCAAGTTTAGTATATTAGTTATAGTTAATATATTAGCTATAATTAATATATAATTAAATTAGAGGCTAGCTTTGCTAACCTTTCTCTTTTAGATTTTTTTTCTTTTGTAATCTTATAAATTAGTTTTAATTAATATATTATTAATGATATTATTAGTTAGTTAATAATTAATTTGAGTTATAATCAATATAATCAGGTTTAATATATTATTTAGCAATATATTAGCTACAATTAATATATGAGTTATAATTAAATTAGAAATTAGTTTTTCTAACCTTTCTCTTTTAGCTTTTTGTGTTTGTAATTGTATAAATCAGTTATAATTATTATATTATTAATTTTATTATTTAACCTATTCTTCTTACTTAGTATATCTCTTTAGTTGCCTATAATTATTTTAATCTCTAATTTTAGTTTCCTTAATCCTTGGTAGTTATTTTTACATTTTTTCTTCATTTATTTTGTGTTATTTTTATTGCAATTCATTTTTTCCTTAGCTTTAATTAATTTATTAAGCTTGGTTTTTTTTTATGCTTATTAATTTGTTTATTTTAAGTTTTTGTAGTTATTTCTTAGCTTATTCTCTTCTTTTAACTTTTTCAACACTCCTTCGATTTTTGTTTTTATTTTTATTGTTATTCTATTATTAATCTATACTTACATAAGATCCTTGATTTTTTATCCCTTTCTTATATAGGCATTATATATAACTAATTAATCTTTATTGTTTGTTTGCATCTTTAGTTCTCATTGCAATATATTAAATTTTTATAACTGTTTTATTAGTCTCTTTTAATTTCTTGAGTTTTAATTAACTTTTATCATAGTGATCAATAATACTTGTATATTAGAAATAATATATTTATTATATCTTTATCATATATCAAGTTATCATATGGGTATGTGCAGGATCATGATGGGCCAAAAAGTGGCGATATGATGGGTATGTGTAGGGTATGTGGCTGATGACTTGTTTTTTCACCCAAAATTGATGAAATGAAAAGGGTTTTTAAAGGAGATTCTCAGCTTTCCACCAATATAAATTATGCTTTACTTTGAATTTAATAAATTATTATTATTCAATTTCTATTTGAATTATGACTAAAGTCCTGATTGATAGGTTGATTGAAAAACATCTATAACTTTCAAATTGTATCACATTTTTGAATCTAAAACATGTGTCACATTCTATGCTTCACATACTATAGGATTAAAAAAGTGAATTTCTTGAAGTTTTGACCAAGTTAAGGAGGTCGGACATACAATTTTTTTAAATTTTAAAAGTTGTAATAAAAATTCATAATTAATTATTTACTTGGAAAAAATTACAAAAAAATATGCATCACATTGGGACATGAGTCCTCTACTTATATCTAAAATCTTATAAAAAATATTATCATTTTATTGTGGTTAGGTGGTCAGACACTTTTTTTTCCTTGAAATTTAAGTACTCTTGCATTGAAATTTCAAATTTTCACCAAATAGATTTTTAAAAAACCTAGTAGTTTAGAAACTACATTCAATTTGCTACAGATTCTATTCTTACATATTTTTGAAATATTATAGATAACTTATTCAAATTTTTATGTCAAGTTACCCAACTTTGATTTTTTTGAATTTTTCGCCACTTAAGGGCCTATTTTTTCCATGATGATCCTACACATACCCATATTTTCTAAATTTTCTAATGTTCATTTAATTTATCTTATTAGTTGCATTTATATACCACTGAGTTATTATTTTTTAATATATCATTATCTTAATGTTATACTTGTAATAAAATATTCATCCCATTAGTTATGTTGAACTTTCTTGTTTTAATTAATACAATTTAATTTAATTAATATTTGAGCTGTTGCTTTTTTCCTTTTTTTCTTTTTTCATTAATTCTTCTCTTTCTTTTTACTATTTTTCCTTCCTAATTATTTCTCATACCTTCTCCAACCATCTCTTCCTCCATTCTTTGTTTTTTGGTCCTTACCCCACCTCCCCCCCAACTCTTCTTAAGGCCATTTCTACAATTTGTTTCATTATTTTCCTCTTCCTAATGATGAATCACTGAGTGTGATTCAAAACGTTGATAGAAATAAATAGACATAGTCGAATCCATTTTTTTTTAATCTAAATCTCATGGACTATGGAAAAATCATTCCTACTACCATTAGTATAGTCAAGTTACTAATTTCCCTTAGTTTTAATCATAAAAATCTATCATGAGAAGTATGTTGTATTGATAGAATGTGTAGTCTCGTGTTGGATAATTTAATTTGTATAGGAGATGGAAAAATAATCATGATTAAAGTATGGTATCTAAGAGATAATTCATGATCTTTCATAAAATACTTGTTATGGGTGTCTAATGATAATGTATCTTTTAAAATCAAAGCTCTTGCAACCATAAGATTTCATAATTAATTACCACTAGAGATGTAGAGATTTGTCACTATGTAAGAAAAATCTAGGGAAATGATTAGTATTTAATGCAAGAGGAGTGAATGCACTATAGGAAAAGTGAGACATATCAAACCAAATTAACACCTCATGCAATCAAATTTTCTCTAAATACATAAATTATAAAAGTACTCATGAGTTTTGCTAGATTGACAATAATTTACCACACCAATTCATGTTAGGAATTCTTAAATGATTTTTTAATACCAAATACCCTTATATATTTAGCCTAGATGGATGGGTTATTTTAAATTATGTCAAGATTATATGTATTGGGGATTTAATATATGTGTTTGAATGTTCAAATACACATATTTGGTTAGATGTATGTATATGCATGCATAAATGCATGTTCTTGTATAAATATGTTAAAGGATATGTGTGTGTGTTTGTAATAGGGTCTTGTTTGCATGGATTGATAATCATTTTAATTTATGTGCTATAAATATCAATTTTAAAAAAATTAAAATGGTAGATGATGAATTAATTTTATAAAATTTAATAAAGTCAATATAACATGATAAATAGTATATTATATTGATTGAAAAGCATCTAACATCTATAAATAATTATAGCATATTTTAAACTTTAGTGCAGTCCTCAATCTTATGTCATATGCCATGATATTGATATTTACAAACACCATACTTTAATACAATATTATTTTCATTCGTATTGTTGGAGCTAATGAATGTCCACTAAGTACATTGTAAGTACACTTAACATGATTTAAATATTTTTAAAAATATTTATTGTCAGATCTATTGAAAATATCTTCAAATGATATTCTCTCCACATAGTATTGGATTATAATTTTGCATGGGTGGTTATCAATTGTATTGAGAAAATTGTGGTCCAACAATTGAATGTGAGTGTAGTGGTTCTAAAATTCATCAAATATATTATGAAGGGTTGAAATAAAAAGAGGCGTGTAAAATATCTCTAAAAATAAAAAGAAGGTATAAAATGCCTCTAGATAAATGGGTGGCTATAAGGTATCCAATGAAAAAAAGGTATATGAATTTATTATAAATGTGCACATGAGGGTTTTGAATAGTCCATTAAGAGATAGAACTAAAATTAGGGTTATTACTTATTACTCTATGAACAAAAGTGATATGACATACTTTTCTTGATAAGCATTCACATGGAAAAGCATCATCATGCTTGTGAACATATTATAGGAATACAAATCATTTAACATGTACATATGAATTTTTATCTCCACTAAAGTCAACAATAATGGAATCTATAATGACATGCAATATAAAGAGTAAGACCAATGACTCATGATGCATTGAATAATTATTTTTTCACTATCATGAGTTGGTGAGAATGATAATCATTTCTAGAAATAGCAATGTTCACCATCTGAAAAAGAAAGTATGTTATATTCATCAAAAAGGTGAGCATCATGAAGGTCTTCATTAGATAAATCATAAAAAAAAATTGAAAATCGTCACCATCTTCATTGAGTGTAATATCGTTAAATGAATCATATCCTTAGATAATTCAAAAGAAGTTAGGACTAAGCCACTAAATGTTGATCTTTCTTTATCAATAATAAACTCGTTAGAACTTGTATCATTAAATATAGTATAATCAAACAATAATGAATTAGTATCATCTATGGAATCATTACGAGTTATTTGAAAATTATCATTAAGAATATAAACATCATATGAAGGAGAAAGTAAAGCGCATTTATTAAGCAATCATCACTAAGTTTTTTGCTAGAATTGAAGTGTCTCAATGCTTTTCATCCTTGTCTTTCAACCGAAGAGGTTTCAACTTAAATTCATACTCCCACATCAAATTACAAACATAATATGAATTTGACATAAACCCAATCGAAAGATAATTATAAATAACAATATAATATACTTAGTACCATTTAAGTCCATCCCAAACCCAATAATGCAGATTTTTTTGGGTGGTTGTTCTGATCCCAACAAACCAGATTTGGGGTTGTTAATAGTATTAATATAGTTATTGTTTTACAACGTTAAACCTTGATACAGCACCATAACAACAACAATAATTTCAAAGGAATAAAGCTGCAGGTACAAAGTAATCTGAAACAGTAGCAAAGATCACAAAAGAACAATAATAATTAGTACGCGATGGAGATTGTTTCCACCGACCAAGTTATTATATTTTCACTGAGCGACTCAGAAATCGACATGCAAACGCTCCGTGCATGCATGCAGTCGTTGAGAACAAGTCCACGTGAAAACCCAAATGAAAACTGATGCCAAATCTGAGATGCGGCAGTATTCGCTGAATGTTCTGAGAGTCCTTTTTACTTCAAGGCATGCATAATGAGTCTTGTTGAAAGAACAAGAATAGCTTTTTGACAATACGAAGAGGCAGCAGATCCAAGTGTTAGGACGGTTGGACCACTTTACTTTCTCCTTACACTGTGCAGGGACGTTGCCAGGCTTTATTTCTTTCCCCTGGTCAAACTGGGTGAATTGCACTACTACCCCATAATTCAACAATAACACCACACACGTCTTGTCTAATGACTTGGATTGCTCAGTGCATTTTCCAGCTCGTTTCCACCTGCTTGAGTGGTCCTTCGGCACCTCACGATATACATCTGTCATCACCCTGAGTTCTTCTGCTGGCATAGAAAGTGATGGTTTAATCATGCACGAAAGCATTTGTCTGAACGCAAGTAGGTTGTGT
Source organism: Sequoia sempervirens (assembly GCA_007258455.2). NCBI lineage: Eukaryota > Viridiplantae > Streptophyta > Pinopsida > Cupressales > Cupressaceae > Sequoia > Sequoia sempervirens. Next base: position 282,692,583 of record VDFB02086081.1, on the reverse strand, counting down.
CTCCATATTTGTGCATACAGAGACTCTTTGTATTGGTCATCTGCGTGGCAACACCAGGTCGCTGTGTTAGAGTCAATAAGTATTGTATTCTCGTGTACATATTCCTTTTTCAACGACACCCATCACTGTGGCTTTCCATTACCCATCAATTATGGTTGCTCCTGTTCCCCCTCAACTCTCTTTCACAACCCAATTCTTTCATTGCAATGAGGAGCACCAAACAACAAACTCAATGGGGGGTGACAGAAGAAAGGCATCTCAATTTATTTATTCTATATATTTGTCGATTGTCTTCCCATACAATACATATGGGGTAAGTTTTAATAGGTTTATGTGAATTTAATAAAAATAAACACTCCAAGTTGTTGCCAGATTTTATTTATTTAAAACTCTAAAAACAGTAATGGATTGTCTAGTAAAAAGAAATGGAGTTGAGGTTGTGCATGAATAGAAATGGAAAATTATTTTTTAGTAAAAAGAATGGAAGGTGAGGTTGTACAAGAATTTAGAAATGGAAAATTATTGGTTTTGTTTTAAAAGGTCTAAATACATTTTAAATTATATCATGATTTGAGTATTGATAATAATAAATTATTGATTTGAATATTGATAATAAGAAATTATTTTTGAGATTGAATTAAGTAAAAGAATTTAGAGTGGGGCTATTAGAACTAGAAATGGAAAAACAAGGATAAAGTTAAATAAAGTTTGTCTGATTTGACATTTGTGGAAGATATAAAGGTTGGGAATATAATGGAGAAAAAGGTTATGAATTATGAAATCAGATTTCAGAATGTCTATGTTTTGATGGCAATAAGAATTTTTTTCTATAATGTGGAAGTGACTAGTGGAGCATGTGCCCACATGCATTGTCCTTTTATTTGTTTCACAAATTTGTATCTCCTTTTGTATTTTATGTTTTGTGTTATTTTAGCAATCTAATTTTAAATTGACGTGACTATATGAGACATATAGAATTATTGTACAATCGATCTTTGTTGATCTTTATAGCTTCACTATTTCTATTATAACTATGTAATGTTAATAACTTTCATTTTGATAATTTACATTTAACTATTATTTGGCAATGATTATATGTGATTGGGTCATGCTACTTATTCATGTTTTAATTATGCATATGAGTATAAAATCAATATTGCATTGTTATTTCTATGTTATGAGTTTCTATAAGATTTATGTGTCTTGTGTGATTATATGTGTGTTTAATAGTTTTATATGTTATATATTCTAAATAGGATTGATGTGTGCCTAAATTCATAAGATTATAATTGAAATCCAATAGCAATTGATAAAGGAGAGGTAAGATGGATTTGTTTGAGTATATCCATTTCACTTCATGATAAGTTAAAAAATGTGACATGTAATATACCTATGAAACCTATCTAATCTAATTGTGCTCAATTAAGAACCCCTCTATGACGAAACTTAAAAAGAATGGATGTGTTTTCTACAAGATTTAATTAATTTCTTAGTATGCATAAATTGTTTATTTATGTAGATTAAATCAAGTGCTTTCTAAAATATTATGATCCACTTGAAAATGTAAGGGTTGGATGGATTCTATGTTACAATTTTAAAATTGCAATGACAAAATTAACCTAATCTATATGTATGTATATACAGATAAAAATGTATATACATACATATAAATATCAATATGTATGTATATGTATATATACACATATGTGTATATATGTATATATATGTACATATGTATATCTATATGTATTATGTATATAAGTACATTCATGAATATATAGACATACACATATACATGTACATACATACATACATGCATATACATGAATGTATAGGCATACACACAAACACATGTTTTTGTGTGTATGTGCACATGCAACTCATAGGTTAATTTTGTCATTGTCGTCTAAAAATTACCTTTTTCATTATTTACCAAATTAGCCTTTTGAATCCATCTAACCTTTGACCCTTTCAAGTGGATTATGATATTTCTAAAAATATTTTTAAAAATATGTATAAAGAAATCATATATTCTTACTCAGAAATTAATTAAAACATCGAGAAAATACATAATTACCCTTTTTTCATCACAAAGTGGTCCATAATTACATAGATTATAGTAGACAGGTTTCATAAATATATATGTCACATCACATTAACTTATCATGATGTAAAGTCTATCATTAATTATCTTTTTAAATCCAATTAATCCCTTACCTTTTCAAGTGGATATAATATTTCAAAAAATACTTAATTGAATCTACATAAAGAAAATGTGCATGTCTTTTCTAAATGCTTCAATAAATTTTGTAGTATGCATAAAGGGTTTCCTTATGTGAAATCAATTAAGTGTTTTTTGAAATATTATAATCCACTTGAAAAGGTAAGGGGTTAGATTGACTTAAAAAGCTATTTTTTGTAAGTAATAACAAGGAATCAAGTAAAAGGAATGTAGAGTGGAGGTATTAGAATAAGAAATGGAATAATACATATAAAGTTAAAGAAATTTTGTTTGATTTCAAATTTGTGGAAGATATTAAAGGTTGAGAATATAATGAAAAAAAGATATGAATTATGAAATCATATTTCAAATTTTTTGTGTTTTGATGGAAATAAGATTTTTGTTTATAATGTGGAAGTGGCTAGTGGAGCATGTGCCCACATACATTGTCCCTTTATTTGTTGCACTATTTTGTATCTCCTTATGTACATTATGTTTTGTTCTATTTTGGTTATCTAATTCTATATTGACATGATTATATGAGACACATAATATTATTGTAAAATTGATCTATGTTGATATTTATACTTTCACTATTTCTATTATAATTGTGTATTGTTAATAACTTTCATTTTTGATAATTTACGTTTTTATTATTAGCAATGATTATATGTGATTGGATTATGCTTCTTATTTGTATTTTGATTATACATATTAATATAAAATTAATATTACAATACAATTTTTATGTTATGAGTTTCCATAAGATATGTGTCTTACATTATTATATGTGTGTTTAATAGTTTTATATGTAATCTATTCCCAATATGCTTTATTTTTGCTTAATTTCAAAGTATTATAATTGAAAACCAATATAAATTGATAAGGGAGAGGTAAGATGGATTTGTCTGACTATATCCATTCCACTTCATGATGGGTTAATAAAATGTGAAATATAATATACCTATGAAACCCATCTAATCTAATTTTGTACAATAAGAACCCCTCTATGATGAAAAAATGTGGATCTATATTTTCTAAAAGCTCTAATTAATTAAATAGTATGCATAAATTGTTTCTTTATGTGGATTTAATCAAGTGCTTTCTAAAATATTATAATCCACTTGAAAATGTAGCATTGAGGTAGATAGATTCAAGAGGATTTTTTTAATAAATGAAAAAGAAAATTTTTAGATTATAGTGCAAAAATTAATCTATTATTTTTGTATATATATATATATATATATATGTATGTATGTATGTATGTATGCATGTATATGTATATACACATATGTATACATATATAAATATTTATGTGTATATATTTATATATATAAATGTGCACATTTGTATATCTATATGCATTATATATAAGTACATCCATGAATATATATAGACATACACATATACATATACATACATATATACATGAAATATACATGTATGTACATATGTTTATGTTTGCATATGTGCACATGCAACTCGTAGATTATTTTTTCATTGTCATCTAAAAGTTACCTTTTATCTAACCCTTAACCATTTCAAGTGCATTACATTTTTTTTTAAAACACTTGGGGTATGTGCAGGATCATGATGAGCCAAAATGTGGTGATATGATGGGTATCTGTAGGGTATGTGGCTGACAACTTTTTTTTTACCCAAAAGGTATGTGCAGGATCATCATGGAAAAAATAGGTCCTTAAGTGGTAAAAAATTCAAAAAAATCAGAGTTAGGCAACTTGACGTAAAAATTTGAATAAGTTATCTATATTATTTCAAAAATTTGTAAGAATAGAATTTGTAGCAAATTGAATGTAGTTTCTAAACTACTAGGTTTTTTTAAAAGAATATATATATATTTGGTGAAAATTTGAAATTTCAATGCAATAGTACTTATTTTCAGGGAAAAAATAAGTAGGTGTCTATCTACCCACCATAATAAAATGATTATATTTTTATAAGATTTTAGATATGTAGAGACTCATGTCCGATGTGATGCATTTGTTTTATTTTCCAAGTAAATATTAATTATGAATTTATTACAATTTTTGTAAATATAAAAATCTATTTGATCACTTAACTTGGTCAAAACTTTATGAAATTTATTTTTTTATCCTATAGAAAGCATAGAATGTGAAATATTTTGATTCAAAAGATGTGACGCTTGAAAGCTATAGATGTTTTTCAGCCTATCAATCAGAACTTTAGTCATATTTGAATAGAAAAATGAATAATAATTATTTATTAAATAAAGCATAATTTATATTGGTGGAAAGCTGAGAATTTTAAAAACCCTTTCGCTTCATCAATTTTGGGGTAAAAAGAAGTCGCTAGCCACATACCCATCATATTGCCACTTTTGGCCCATCATGATCCTCGCACATACCCCAAAAATTGATGAAATGAAAAGGGTTTTAAAGGAGATTTTCAACTTTCAATCAAAATAAATTATGCTTTACTTTGAATTTAATAAATAGTTATTATTCATTTTCTATTTGAATTACGACTAAAGTCTTGATTGATAGGTTGATTGAAAAACATCTATAGTTTTCAAATAGTATCACATTTTTTGAATCCAAAACATGCATCACATTCTATGCTTCACATACTATAGGATTAAAAAAATGAATTTCATGAAGTTTTGACCAAGTTAAGGTGATAAGACATACAAGTTTTTATATTTTTAAAAAGTTGTAATAAAATTCATAATTAATTTTTATGGAAAAAAATTACAAAAAATATGCATCACATTTGGACATGAGTCCTCTACTTATTTCTAAAAATTATAAAAAAATATCATTTTATTGTGGTTATGGTGGTCAAACATACACCTCTTATTTTTCCTGAAATTTAAGTACGATCGCATTGAAATTTCAAATTTTCACTAATAGATTTAAAAAAAAAAACCTAGTAGTTTAGAAACGACATTCAATTTGCTACAGATTCTATTCTTACATATTTTTGAAATAATATAGATAACTTATTCAAATTTTTACGTCAAGTTGCCTAACTCTGATTTTTCTAAATTTTTTGCCACTTAAGGGCTTGTTTTTTCCATGATGATCCTGCACATACCCCTTGAAAAAAAAGTATAAAGATATCATATATGCATATAAAAAAAAATTAAAAAAACATAATTACCTTTTTTTCTCATCACAAAGTGGTCCATAATTACATGGATTACAATAGATATGTTTCATAAATATATCATATATTACATCACATTAGCTCATATTGAAGTAAAATATACATTTATATATAAAATCAATCCCTATATTAATTTAGCCATAGTAATTTTAAAATTACCTATTTCATTACTTACAAATTGACTTTTTAAATCCAATTAATCCCTTAAATTTTCAAGTGGATTACAATATTTCTAAAATACTTAATTGAATCCACATAAAGAAAGTGTGCATATCTTTTTAAATGGTTCAATAAATTTTATACTATGCATAAAGGGTTTCTTTCAGTAAATTTAATTAACTATTTTTCAAAATATTATAATTCAATTGAAAAGCTAATAGGTTAGGTAGACTTACAAAGATAATTTTTGTATGTAAGAAAATGGTAAATTTTACATTGCAATAAAAAAATTAACTTAGAGATATAACACATACGTACACAAATATGCACATACATATATGTACATGTGTGTATACATATATCTATATATACATACATATATGCATGTATTTACATATACATACATATGTGTGTATGCATGCATGTAAGTTGAAAATAATTTTGACTTGTTAAAAAAGTCATTTTTTACTTGTAGACCAAGTTGAAGGAATGGTGTTTGATTGGAAAAGAATTAAATTTTTAACTTAATTTTTTTAATAAATGTGAATGAAAATAATAATATTTTTGAGAAAATAGGTTTGATTAGATTATTTAATAAATCAAAATTGTATACAATTTTCTATGTGTATGAAAATGTAATGCATATTTTTGAAAGAAGATCACATGTACTACAAAAAAATAATTAATTAAACAAACCAAATAAAATATGCTCATATATATGTATATCTTTGTGTTTATATACATCATCATATTACCACACTAACAAGATGTGTTGTGTCATATAAAAGATATATCATCATCTTGTACTTGCCTATAGCTACTAGACTCCTCTAGCCTTATGGTGGTGGTCAATATGAGATAGTAGATCATGAGTAGGTTCTAGATCCACTATGTGCTAGTACAACACTAATCTCATCTCTAAGCTCAACATTAGCCTCAACCACTACCGTGTGTTATTGCTAGAACCGATCTCTCTTTGCTCGTACCTTGATAATATCCTCTTGTTTTAGTATTATCTCACTCTCAGTAAGAGCTTGAGCTCTCTTAGCTCCTCATCTGTAGTTCTTAAATCATTGTGTGTAATCCTCAACTATGCTATAGGCTCAAATATCTCCATATGGTGCCTCTCACTCTGTGATTGACTATGCTTAGCTTGCATTGGATAATGTGGTTGAATATTAGGAACAATCTCTTATATTACTTAACCCAAAAAGTTGATCTAATCTTAGGTGCCAACTGTACAAAAAAGTGATAAACATCAAATAAAAACATGATATAAAGTGTAACTAAAATCTAAACATAGTATCTAGTAGATTATAAAATGAATTAAAAATAATAACATATCATATAATTTGGATTGTCAGCTTGCCAACAGGGATCTTGGCATGTGATTATGGTGGCTTTGTTTGGAATCCCTCGTGAAGATGGGGACATAGTATGTGTCACTTCGCTAATCTCCCCATTCTCATAGATAGGTGGCCTCTCAAGTGTAGAAGGATGTTCTCATGAGACATGAGCATGAGATTTTGGTCTCTCCTCTAGGGAATATCTTTCATTCTATTGCTCATCTAGACCTCCTGCTATTGTTTTGGTTGGTTGTTGCTCCTCCTCTTCCTCATCATATCCTCTTGCATCTTCATCCTCCTCCTCATGATATTCTTGATTTTGTGGTCATGGTCTGGGATCACTAGTAGGATGGTATGCATAAATTATAGGTTCTATATGTATGGTGTACCACCATCTGATATATGTAATGGTGGATTCAACATCATCCACATCAGGTATAGGATTATTTTCTTGCTCCTCATCATTTGAGTCACTCAATGGGACATTTGTGATGGCAGGGTAAGCTATATCATGTGGCCTAGTTCCAAGTTATGAGTCAACCTAAGATAGGTCGGTCAAGGGATGGGAACCCCCTGAGTGCATTTGAATTGTCTCATTACTTGATCATAATTCAGACAGATCAAAGTTTTGTACATGTATCTTAAAAGGGGATCCCATTGTGCAAAGAAGGGGTTGATTTGGTATGTGTTGAATGAGATTAGCATGTGGTGGAATAGCTTACACATTGAAACAAAATGGAGAGGAAAAGGGAATTGTTTATATTTTGACTCTACCAAGGCATACATCACTCAAGTGACAACAAAATGCCATCACTTGTTTATTTCTAATGTGGTTTATTTTGCAAGTACATTGTCATTTATTAAATGGAGTGTGCTAAGTTCTTTTCACCGCAAATCTAATGAATGTTATCAATGTGTTAAATTAATCATTTCCTTCAGCTTGTGCTAAGGAAAGTTGTGGATAAATTTAGAGGATTGGAAAATAGACTAGATGTATTTGGCCTGAAACAGTATGTTTATATACCAATTTTAGCAAAGATAGCTTTATTTGGAAGATTGCAAGCTCCTCGTTTTTTGTGCGGAGCATACTCTACAGCATAATCATCCATTATGAGAGAGTAAGGAGATATCTTCAGCATGTGCCAAATTAGATTACCTTGCAATTTGAAAAGACATCAACAGTCAGGTGGCAACCTCTAGTTGTGTCATCTCTCAAACACCTATGTGAAGGATCCATTTAAGCATTAAATGAGGTTGACATTTGCAACAATTAGCATTTTACATTGCCTATAGTTTTGTTCAGGTTTTTTGGTGTAGGGTTTTCTTCCAGAACTTTTGTAATGGTGTAGCCTGTATAAATTTAAAAACTTCTTCAAGTGTTGAAGAGGTGAGGGTGGAGCCAAATAATTGTAGAGCTTTCCAGAAAGCGATGATATCTAGTATTTTTCATGTAACTATAGAGCATCCATCCTAGTAAATGAATGGGAATTACCATTCATGGAGCATATTGATGATGTAGAATTTCAACTAATCTTCAGGGGTCATTGTGAACAATTCAATAAGTGCATCAAAAGGGTCATACGCAAGGAAATTATAGAGACAAAGGCAAGGCGGCTTTTGTTTCCTTCTCAACTTCTCTCTATTTTTGTTCCAAATTTGCTTGACTTGTTACAATTTTTTTGATCAATAGAGCTAATAACAAACAAGGTTGTCAAGGAAGAGTACTTGCAGAATGACATCCTCCTAAAACCCTATCAAAACTATGACCTATGGAGGGGAAAAGGGTATGTTGGAGGTTTGTTTCCTTGATATTTCTTATTGCACAAAAATGACTATGTTTCCGTCTATAGTGCAATCAAGAAAGCCTTGGTGGTGAGGAATACACATTTCTTGTAGGCAACACTAAATAGATTTGCAAGGTATATTAACTATGAATTATTCAAAAGGATAAGGGTAAGGGTAAATGAAATCATGGGGTTGCTTAATCATGAGCATAACCCACCAATGGTCGAAGTTGTTGATAATGTCCCTCCTTGAGGAAAAAGCCTCGTGGGTCTAAACTTGAATGTTGTATTGCCTATGTAATCTGATGTAGGCAACCTTCATGAGCAGCAATAGCCATTTGTGGGTATTTTCTAGGAGAAACAACAACCATATGTGGGAAATAGCTACATGCAACAAGGTAAAAATGATGTCCCAGTTGATGAGATGGAGGAATAGAGTAGAATTTTGTTTCATAATTGCAAAATTATATAGTATATGGCCTCAAAATTTTGGCTTTCAAATTTTGTAAGTATTAAGATTAGTTATGGATTTAACAAACTTTTGAATGTTAAAACATATTATAAATACATTGGGTTTTTGAGCTACATTTTGGAAAAGATTGGTTTTGTATAAGGTGGAGGGTTCAGGGTTACTTGATATTGGATGATGAGAGCTAGAGAATTACAAACTTTTGTACATCTTTATTATCAATATAATATACATAGGCTTATAGCCTTTTATCAAAAAAAAAGAAAAAGAAATACATCAAAATATTTTATAAAGACTGATAAATAAATGGTCATGCTACATCCTAGATAGCTATCATGATAGGACTATCTAGGGTTGAAATTTCTTATAAGGTCTCCAAACAATGTCCACAATGTCTAATCGATCAAAGGTGACGTGCTAGTGTAATAGATCTTTGTATTATAGATTTCTCCTAAGAGAATAGTAGAAGACTCGAGGATATGTCCATAGTGTCTCCATAGGATATCATATGGGTTGCATGTGAGCGATGTACTAGAACACCCATACCTAAACAAGAGTACAAGTTATAACTCTATATCTTGTAATATTTGTATTGTCCAAGATCATAGTACAAGTGTTCCAACATGCTTCACCCATAGGTGAACATGGTTTATCACTCCTCCATCACACGTATCGTATGAATAAGGCCCCCATGCAAGTGTGTACCTCATCCATCTAGTGAGACCTCTAATGCTACAATAACAATCATGATCCATCAAAGAAAAAAAAAATCAAAACCCACATATAACAACCACCATAACTAGATCCGCCCCTTTCCATCTTGTTGCAGATCATGACCGATGCAATAATGTTAATCAATAAGGATGTCCTCTTTGGTCCTCCCCTTGTCATGTCTCATGATTCTACCTTAGATGGGTAGTTGAAGAATGTAGTATACATCCTCCAAAGTGATTGTCATCTCTCTATGCAAAGTGATTGTTGAAAAGAGGAAGGTAGACCTATGTTGGTATTCTAATGGTCCATAAGTTCCATAAGCATAGCGTTGTGGTGCCTCATGGTAAGCATAGTGTACACCCAAAATAAACCAATCAAACATAGGTGGAATTTATCTAGAACTAAGAATTGTGTGCTCTGGTCATCGAGAAGTTTGAACAAGTGTCCTCCCAAGTTCCCTTGCATGTGTGGAGGGCCCTTTCAGCAAAAGAAAGATTATTAATCAGTGATGCATTCAAATCTAAATCTAAATCAAATAAAAAAGTACAAGTTCTATAACTTTGTGTCCAATTAGAGACACCCATGCTAGTTCCTCTTAGGGGTCTTGGGAACCCATGTTCGTTAGGGGTGCCCCATTTTCTAAAAAAACATTAAAATACAAAAAATAGAGCTCCTAATTGTAGGGAAAGTGAAAAAGAAACTCACCTCTTATGTTGGTGTACCTCACGCAATACGCTCCCTCAAATCCTCGAGTCTTGGTGTGAGATACAGTCATTGTTACAATATTTTTGCTCCTAGGGATGATAGACTTAACTTTCAATGCTCTCAAACTGCAAAAGTGAAAATGAATAGAAAAAAGGTAAAAAATTTATAACTTATAGATAAATTTGGTACAATATCATTCATACCATGTTATCTTAAAAGTAACATAACTTGCGCTTGGGAACTCTAATTTTTATGTTATATGTCACATTAGAATCATAGTTCTGATCTCATTCATGTCATATAATTGTTAGTACGTGGTGTTATGATTTCATGACCCTACCATAAGTTTTTTCATCAAAACCATAATTATTTTTATGTGACAAGATTGCTACCTTGCTTCCACCTCCATAAAGCAAGTAAAATCAAAGGGGGCATACATCTACCCTAAAATTTCACTCTCTTTAGAATTATTGGACTAACACATTTATTTGTATGTATAGAATGGTTTTTTGACTTTCTAATGAATTGGTTTTGCAAGATGCAGTTCCTAACATTATGATTTTATAGATTATTACACTGGGGGGCTTGATCCCTCATTTTGTGAATATTCTACATCCTCTATAGTATCATTTTGGGTATCCTTTTATGATATCATTTACTTTCAGTACTTTAACTTGCATATGTGTGTAGTGTCATATGGCTACTAATGTGGGGGATAAATGTAGCATCAAAAAATGTATTCCCTTTAAGACAAAAGTATAATTTCATGCTCTCTTTGGAACTTTCTTTTGTAACCTCCCCATTAATGTATTTTAGGCATTCACTATCCCTAAATTTTCCCATCAACCTAAGAGAATGTGTTAGTAGTACCCTATAAAATGCTTTATTGATCAAACATCATAAAATTGACCTTGAAAAGTGCTCTTATATTGGATAAGTCCTAATTATAGTAGACCGTACACCTAAATCAAGTTTTATTGAGTGCAAAAAATCTAGATAGGGATTCCCAATGCCGTAGTCTAGGTATTTTTCTTGATAAATTTAATTTCCCATTTTTACATCATTATCTAATTTTAAAGATGAAAATTCAAAATTGTGCCTTAGTAGTAAGTTAATCCTAAAAAATAAAATTAAATGAGTTGGCCTCCACTTTAAATTATTCTATGTTGCACTATATAAACACGAGTTATTATTTAAAAATTAGGAAGAAGCAATTATTTAAGTACAACAAGACTCTACAAAAATATATTTATTTTTACAAGTTTTCAAGGAGAATTTCAGAATTATTCAAGTTATCACAATGATTGGAGTTTGACACCAATATAAGAAGATGATGGAATCCAAGCTTTAGAGATAGCTTTGGCTTCTTTCAAGAACCTAATGACTTGTTTACAAAGTGTTCTCATCTTTAGAATCTGATCTACTTGTTGCCCTAAGAAACGAATTTATGCATTTAGATTTTCCAAAGGGCATTCAACTTTATCCTGGGTTAATCTCATTTTATGTTATTTAGGAGTCCTTATCTAACACATTTGAGTAGGTTTTCTAGCATTTTATCTCATTACAACCTTAGGTGCACTTAAGGTTAAGAGAACACACATTTTATCAATCAATTAATTGGCTATTTGTGGATGTAGAAATATCAAAATGGGGGTTTGACCTAGGAAAAATCATATATGGCCACCCCTCCCCCTCTTTGTTGTAATTTTTAGGTTCAAATGTTGAGATAGAAAGTTACAATGTAGAATTATAGAGTGTAGAACTAAGAGCTTTATATTTGAAAGTTGCAAAGCCAAAAATCACTCTCAGTCTAGGGTGACCAACACCTTTGTCCTCTTATTTCAACTTTTGATTTACATCAAAGGTGCATAAAATTTTTCCTTAAATTTTTCTTCTATGTGAAAAAAATATTTTCAAATTAGGTTGTATAGTTAAATTAAATTAATTATTCTACATTAAATCCAATCAATTTCTAAAGTAACAAAAGAGCCAAATCCAAATAAGATTGTCTCTCCTTTTAGGTTGTTAGCCAATCTCATACCCTTGTTGGTTTGGATTCTAATATTAATTTGGAGAAATAATTATCTTAGTGATCTATACTCTAGGTCTAGGATTTCTTTTTCCATAAAATAATATATATATAGATATTCTAATTTAGAAAATTCTGAAATGACTCACGCTACATCTGAAACTGTGCATCCTTCTTTCTCCAATAATGGTGATCGTGTCTCAGGTGATGAAGGTTTGGCAAAGGGCATCAATTGAATCATGGGTCCCACCAACAAGGATATTCATCCACTACTTGAAGGCATACAAAATCCCTGGAAGTCCTTAAATGGTTTTTGTGTGGCTAGGGTTTGTGATGATGGCAGACCACCTACTACTTCAAAAATGGTGATGTTTTCTTCCTGGTTGTGCCTAGCCAGGGATGCAACTAGGGAATGAATACATGAGCAGGGTGTTGTGTGCAGTAGGGATGCCACCTCTCTTGGAATATTAGCCTTTGTTATGGAATATTCGTGACTAGATATGAATACCACTCTAGGTCGAGATGATTTAGAGGGGAAAAGGATGTTGCATGGCTTGAAATGGGCCTTTCCCCATACTTATACTCATCACCCCAATCATTTCTCTGGTCGATCTCTACCACTAGAGAATTCTCTCAGTTTTAAGAAGGCTCTACATAACACTACCTTTGGCTCATTTGGTAATCACTCTTCTATAGGGCATTCTAGGCCGATGGGGTTATATTTTCCATCTCTTCACATAGGAGTTTCTGAGAGCCCTTCCTTCTCTATCCATCATTCAACACCCAGTCCAAAGATTTGTATGGATAAGTTTACTGGTGACAAAGAGGTATCTCTACAAGAACATGCCCTTATATGGGCATGTGCAGGATCATCATGGAAAAATAGGCCCTTAAGTGGTGAAATATTCAGAAAAAACAAAGTTAGGCAACTTGACGTAAAAAAAATGAATAATTTATCTATATTATTTAAAAAATATGTAAGAATAGAATCTGTAGCAAATTGAATGTAGTTTCTAAAGTACTAGGTTTATTTAAAGAAAAAAAAATCTATTTGGTGAAAATTTGAAATTTAAATGTAGTAGTTGTAACTGAGGGTAAATTTCTAGGTATTAGATTAGATTAGTTAAATCAAAGTAAAATGATAAAAACCCAAAGTAGCTACAAAACATAATGGAAATATATGAAAGAACGATAAATAAATGTAATTCATTTATTTAATAATCAAGAAGAATTAAATGACAAAGGGGAATTAAATAAATTAAGAAATTTATTTAATTAAAGAAAGACAGCCAATTAATGACGTATTTAATAAATAAATGAAATTTATTTATTTAATAATCATGAAGAATCAAAGGACATTAATTAAATAATTATGAATTATTTAATCAATAGTCAAATGTGGACCAAGGACATAATTAAATGTCATAATTATGCTAGGACGAAAGTGGTAAAAATGAAGCTTGTAGGCCTAGGTCATTTTTAGGTGTCTACATTTTGCCCCTCTTTGTCATGATGTCACTTGTCGCATTGTGACAAAGAAAATAAGTCATAGAATATGCCCTAGCGAGGGTACAGAGTATCATTGCCCCCTCGGGAAATTTTCAAATTTTGAGTCGGCACCAGAAAAATTTGCAAAGGGTCCCGATAAATCAATTTGATGACCAGAAAAATAGTGGCGCAGTCAGTTTCAAATTCTGACATGTTTAAATCAACTGACGAGGAAGTCAAAGGTGTTCAAATGAGCCCCCAGTATTGACTTTGTTTCAAGAATGCCATTTTGACCTTATAAATAGGTTGACAAATGGTTTAAAGTCAATTCACTTTTACTATTTACCTTGCAAAATTCGAGAGTTCAGAGCGAAAGGCGCAGCAGCGAGGATGGTTATTCCAGTGTTAGAGCACCGCAGGGAGATCGTGAGGACTTTCAGACAGCCAGAGGGCTCAGATTCGGCGGTATGTACCTTTAACTTTGTCATTTCATTGTTTTGTGTGCCATTTAATGTTTTCTAGGATAGTCAACGTTTGCGCCGTGATGCATATGCGTTCACGTAAGCCGCAATTGTTTTCGCGTTCGACGCATTTGATGCGTTGCGACGCAAGTGTAAAGACCAAATAGGCTGCACTGGTGGTTTGCGCTGCATTTGAGATTTCGTGCGCCGCAAGTGACTTATTGAGTCGCATTCGACCGTTGGAATGCTGCAATCATTATTTTGCGACGCAATTGCTATGTTGAATGTCGCAATTGCAAGATCGTGTCGCATTAGCCATGTTGCGACGCATTCGCAAAATTTCGTGACGCAAGTGTCATATCGAGACACAATTGACATATTGAGACACATTTGATGTTTTGAACGTCGTAGTTGTCCTTTCACGACGTAATTGCTTGGTTTCGACGCACTTGCTTGTTTCATTAATAAAACTTGTTTTGATGTTTGCATGACCTTAGTTGCTTTTCATGATGTTTGACAGTTGTCCAAAAAGTGCTAATGCAGTATTCATCTTTTTACAGAGGCAGATTGCCCCTATTTATATGAGAGAGAGCAGACCGACCACCTTTCGGTTCGCCGATCAGTTGGGCCTATGAGAGCGGCGACGATTGATGTGTTTGGGTTTATTCTATGCTATGTTCATGCCCGCCATTCGGGAAAACATGGGTTTGCTTACGACGTTGTGTGAGCGGTGGCATTCCGAGACCTATTCCTTCCACCTGCCGACAGGTGAGGCCACCATTACCTTGGAGGATGTCTATCGGATTCTCTGAGTACCTATTCGAGGGGAGCAGATTGTCTATGATCCACGGCATGGCGAGCAGACCTTCCGTGCCTATTATCAAGATCAGGGTGCTGGACTGGGTATTCAGGGGTATGAGATCCGATGGGAGTTCCTGGCGGAGCACTACGGGTGGTTCGATGCATTCTTGGCGACTATGATCACAGGTATCTTGATTCCTGACCAGCGAGGACATGGATTTTTGATTGGTTGGGGAGACGTCCTAGTTGGCATGAGACGGGATAGGATAGTTTATGCGTGGGGTCCCTATTTGCTAGGGATGCTTTACCATCAGCTTCATGACGTCGCATACAGGAGAGGAGAGAGTATCTCCTGTGGGACCACTTTGATGATGATCTGGGCATGGGAGCACATTGCCATCTTTCGCCCTCCCATTGACAGACCGCAGCTAGCCGAGGGGATGCCATATTCATACTACTATGCCAGTGCGCTACAACAGACCCATATGGGCGAGATAGGGTGGTGGCAGCACAGGATTGACACCATGGTGACATTCATCTAGAGGCCGTATAGAGATTGTGAGGCATGGGACGATGAGGACGAGCACCTCAGCTTCTGCAGGCAGTATAGATATTTGATTGGCAGGACAATGTAGACGTCCTTGATCATTGAGATGTACCTCCCACAGTGTGTTTTTAGGCAGTTTAGGGAGTAGCAGGATGTACCCGTAGTGACGACAGAGTATGCCAGATCTTCCCGAGAGTATGCGTGGGGACCAGCCATCCCCGTGGCATTCGCTGAGCAGCAGATAGACAGGCTAGTAGCCCAAGCCTGGGGTTGGAGAGGAGGAGCAACGGATCCTGGTACGATGCCGACGTATGATTTATGGTGGCAGGCACGCAGACCCGTGCCATTGACAGATCCTGATGGGCCAACACTAGTGGATAGGCGATTAGTTATTCCCTGGGTACCATGAGCCAGACGAGGTGGCCAAGGCAGAGATGGAGGCAGAGGGAGAGGCAGAGGTAGAGATGGGGGCAATGGTGGAGACGGAGGCAGGGGTGGAGATGGAGGCAGAGGTGGGGACGAAGCCAGAGGTGGAGCCAGAGGTGGGGATGATGGCGGAGACGGCCGGAGGCGGAGGCGAGACAGTCAGGCACAGGGCCAGAGGGTGTGACAGCGCATAGCAAGGGTAGCCCTAATGCTATCCCCGAGGTCGGTGAGGAGGGCGAGAGGGAGGAGCAGCCCAGACATGAGGGAGAGGGTGAGGAGAGGCAGAAGGAGAGACATGAGGGGGAGGCAGAGGTGGAGAGGCATGAGGAGGAGAGGCAGGAGGAGGCAGAGGTTAGAGGACAAGAGGAGGAGGAGGTGGACGTGGGAGGGAAGGATGAGGAGGTGGAGGTGGTAGGTCAGGAGGAGGATGTGGAGGTGGGAGAGCAGGATGATGTGGAGGTAGGAGGGTAGGATGATGAGGCCGATGATGATGACGAGGAGGATGATGCCATAGGTGAGGCCGAGAGACTTCTCAGATGGCAGATGGTAGAGGGGGAGGAGGAGATACCGTCCACTTTAGGGTTGCCGCCGGATGCCACAGCAGATTAGAGGGTGTTAGACCTTCAATAGAGATTGGATGCTAGCTTGGCACAGGTCAGGTCATTACAATCAACACTAGAGGTAGCCCGTGTAGAGCGAGATCAGGCGGTGATCCGCCAGTAGGATGCGGCTCAGTGGTGTACAGAGTTCGCAGCTTTATGCACAGGGCCTATGGGAGACATGGCTCGGGAGCTTGCCAGGGTGAGCACCAGATTAGGGTAGTACAGGACCCTATATGAGCAGGCAGTGCCACCAGAGCGACGGGATCCTACCTTGTCCCAATCATAGTCGAGGACAGGCAGTGGGGACAGGTCAGGCAGTGGCAGTAGTACCAGGAGTCATACCAGCGTCAGAGGGTCTACCTCAACAGGTCATACGTCTGGGCACAGGTCACATCATTCCCGCAGGCATACTCTGAGTCATCATTCAGGGCACAGTCATGGGTCCACTGGTTCAGTGCAGAGATCAGGACAGCTACAGCCACTAGTTGGTGATCCATCTACTTCTCAGAGTCAGGCAGCAGTGACATCACAAATGTCCTTTATAGTTGAGATGGCACCGTCCTTTACATCTCCGTCAATGGCACAGGCAGAGGTTATGACAGTTTCAGCGCAAAGGTCAGTACAGGATCAGCCGCCAGTGATAGATCCGTCTACCTCTCAGAGTTCGGCAGCAGTGACCTCCCAAATGTTTGCCACCGTCAGGATGATACCTTCACTCGCGGTTCCATCAGTTTCACAAACAAAGGCTGCTACAGGACCACCTATTGTTTTAGCACTCATGACAGAGTTGCAGCCGTCGTACTCTTCACCTCGAGGGGATGATGAGAGTCTACCCTAGGGGCATTTTGTTATTATGACACACTGTGTATATTATTTGAGCCTGCGAGCTCCATTTTTGGGATATCCCATGACTTTATCCTATGACATTGTACCCTTTTGAGATGATAGTATATGATGATGCAGTTTTGATGTGGCCTACATGTGTTATGTGATGCCCTTTGCTTTATGTATTGTGACATGTATGATGTATGATTTGTGATGTATCATGTATGTGATATGATGCCTATGTTGTGATATTGATGCCATGATAATGCAATGTTTATTTATATGATTATGTTAATGATGTGCTTCATGTGCATGATGTATTTAGTAAAAGATGCAATGCTGATGATTATGTTAATGCAATGTTTGCGATTATGTATATGATTTAATGCCATGGATGATGTATGTATGGACCTAATGCAATGTATATGATTTAATGCCATGGATGATGTATGCACTTATGTTTTTGAATGTCACAGGATATCATCGCAGGATGGACAAGAGAAGATGACGAGACCTGATGAGAGAAGATGACCAGACCAAAGAGGAGAAGATGACCAGACTAATGAAAATGCCTATTAATTCCTAGACCAAATCTTTCAAAACTTTACTGTAGGATTTTTAATATTTATTGCTCTTAATCATCATTGGGCAAACTGTTGTAATGGCCAACAAACACCATGATATGACATAGATCAAGGTGTGCAAGGTCGTACCATCACGTAAGACAAACAGTCACAGACAAGGATGATCATGACTCACACTAGGGGCGTGCTTGCCCCAGTCTTTTTGCCATAATCAACCATATGCAGAAAAAAAAAGACAAGGACAAATCATGAAATGTCGCTGCTTCTCTAAATCCTATTTCCAGGACATTCTTGAGAAACTAGTAGCATGATTGTCAAAATACAAAAAGAAAGAGTCCTTACCACGATATGTCATTGTTTTTCTAAATCCCAAAATCAGAACCTCGCTAAGAAACTAGTAGTTATGCGTGTCAATTGATACGTCGCTGCTCCTCTAAATCCTGCTTAGTGGGATCTTGCTAAAAAACTAATATCATGATAACAACTAAAAGACAATTGTCAAGTGTTTGCCAAGTGCGTCTAGATATCCATTGTTCTGATGCCAAGATGCCATGTTTGATAATGTCGAGATGTCGAAATGTTAAAAGTTTTGATTGACCTTGGAAAATGTCGAGAATTGGTGAATTCAGGAAGGACACATCCTGAATAATTCTGATGACTAGAGGGTTTGATCCCTAATGGTCATAAGGGGTCCCTCAAAATAATGACGATGCCTAGGAAGGACACATCCTAAGGCATAAATGACAGAGTTGGTTCTTCAGAAGGACAAATCTGAAGATATTGATGTCACGAAGAGTGATCTTTAGATGTCAAGAGGATCACTCAAAATGTCGAATGACGATGACGACGCCTAGGAAGGACACATCCTAAGGCATAAATGACAGAGGTTATCGTTCAGAAGGACTCATCTGAAGACTAACCGAAATTTGATAGTTTGACCGGTTTATGATGATTTGACTTGCTTTGCCCAAGTTTGACTTGTGTTTGAGTAGATGTCGATATTGCCTTGATGATATGCGTGATGTGGCGATGAGATTGCCATGCTGAATAAATGATTGTTTTACTTGGTTTAGGAGTCTTCCTATGTCAAAATTGATTGAAGACTTTTGACGTGTGTGCCAGTGTAGTGCCATGAACCCTAATGGACTGACCTAGTGCGGCCTCGGGGGCTCATCGATAGATGGCCTTGCCTACGTCATACACTCAGAGACCTCGTAGTTCGACATGACCAATGACTTTGTCTTGATGAGAAAAGATTGCATCATGATTTTATTTTGACAAACCTAAAAGGACTGACCTAATGTCTTGGGGACCCAAGTATGAGTCTTGCCTACGTAGCAAATGCACAGAGACAACGTAATTCGGACAAACGATAAAGACTGATTGATATGACTGACTTTGACAAGAGATGAATGTGTGTTTGCGCTTTTTGAACAATATGATGTTTTGGTTTGTGGTTTTCTTCAGGACATTTTCTAATTTTTAGGTCTTTTTTTAGGACATTTTGCGATGTTTTTGGTCTTTGTTCAGGGCATTTTGCGATGTTTTTGTCTCTTTTTTTAGGACTTTTTATGATGTTTTTGTCTTTTTTAGGACTTTTTATGATGTTTTTGTCTTTTTTCAGGACTTTTTGCCAATTGTCAAGATCATGTGTGACATCCACTGCAGTTTCATGATAAACATTTTTCCCCTAGTCATGTCTAAGATTTAGCCATTTGTATGGAATGTGGACGGGATGCTGCTGACCTACTAGACGGACAGTCGTTAGGACTTGATGTCAATCATTTATCTACTATGTCAGGTAGAGTAGGATGTGATGGTGATTTGCATAATAATGGCGAACTTACCTTCATCCTAGGCCAAGTTAGACAAAGTGACAGTAGATAGCAGAGCAATGATTGATTAAGCATGGCGCCTGTTTGCCAGGTTTTCACCATGGTACTTGTCCAAAGCGCCTGTTTGCCAGGTTTTCACTATTGAACGAATCATTTTTCTCTTTACTATTTTTTTGACTTTTTGAATTTTTTTTAGTGTCACCAAACGCCTGTTTTCCAGGTTTTCATCAGGGTAACGATTTTTATCATTTTTCAATTTTTTTGTATTTTATGGCTTTTAGCTCCATCCTCTGATGCTATGCGTAGAACTTTCGGAGATGTAAACTGTTGATGGGCTCAGTCAATTGTTCCCCATCTGGAGTTGCCAATTGATATGCCCCAAAACCAAAGGAAGATATGATAATATAGGGACCCAGCCAGTTTGGTTCAAACTTTCCTGGATTTTCTCTGTCTGCTTGATTCTTGGGGTTCTGCATGAGAACTAGGTCACCAATGTCAAACTTTCTGACCATAACCTTTTTATTGTAGCTGTGACAAAGATGGTTCTAATATGCTTGGAGATGGTTCAGTGAATTTTGTCTTCTTTCTTCCAGCATTTCTAGCTCATGCAAGCGTGATTGTCGGTACTCCTCTTCATTAGTTAGACCCTTCAAGGAGACTCGTAGCGAAGGAATTTCGACCTCAATGGGTAAGATGGCTTCAGCGCCAAAGACTAGGGTGAATGGGGTGGTTCCTGTAGGTGTATGAATGCTAGTTCGGTAAGCCCACAGAGCAGGGTTAAGTTGTATGTGCCAGTCGCGGCCAGCGTCATTGACAGTCATTTTTAGAATTTTGACAATGGTTTTATTCGACGCCTCAGCTTGGCTGTTTCCTTGGGAGTAATATGGAGATGAAAAGTGGTGTTGGATATGGAATCACTCACATAACTCACGTACATCTTTATTTTTGAACGGACGTCCATTGTCAGTGATGATTGATTGCGGAAGGCCATACCGATAAATGATGTAGTTGAGGATGAACTTTGATATTTGTTTGCCAGTAATGTATGTCAATGGGATGGCTTCAATCCACTTTGTTAAATACTCAGTGGCGGTAATAATGAATTTTTGGTCGTTGGATGAGGTTGGATGAATCTTACCCACGAGGTCGAGTCCCCATTGAGTGAAAGGCCAAGGAGAAGTTATCGGCTGGAGTTCTTGTGCTGGAGCATGGACCAGGTCACTGTGTATTTGACATTTGCGACAAGTCCTGACATATTCAATTGCATCTTTTTCCATGGTCAGCTAATAATACCCAAGTCTCGTTAGTTTCTTAGCCAGAGTAGGACCACTCGAATGAGATCCGCATATACCGTCGTGCACTTCTCGTAAGGTCGTACATGCTTCGTCGGTGTTAAGACATCTAAGGAGGGTATCGTCAAAACTACGGCGGTATAGGGTGTCACTGACAATGGCATACCTTGCAGATTTCCTAATGAAGGACTTCCTTTGGTTATTGGACAGGTTCAGTGGAAGGGTTTGAGATTTTAAGTAGTCATAAATGTCCTGATACCAAGGAGAGTTGGGACCAACAAGTTCACAAACCATTTCTGACTCTGGGATATCATATGCCAGTATCAAAAGCTGTTCTACTAAGAACTCAAATTGTGACACATTTTTTGGGATGTCCAAGAGAGAACTAATAGTAGCCATTGCGTCAGCTACCCTATTCTGTGCCTTGGGGATTTGTTCAAAAGAAATCAATTGGAAGTATGTCAAGAAACTATCCACCATCCTCTTGTAGAGAAGCAACTTCTCATCCTTTGTTTCATAGTCATCATTCACTTGATTGATCACGAGCTGGGAATCCTCGAATACAAGCAATGTTTGAATTTTCCATTTAATTGCCAACTTGAGACCTGTGACTAGTGCTTCATATTCGGCAATTTTATTTGTACAAGGGAAAGAGATCCGAAATGATTTAGGAATTGAATCCCCCTATGGTGTGATAAACAAGATTCTAGTGCCTGAGCCATGACCAGTATGAGACCCATCAAAATATAGCTTCCATGGTGCTGCTGGTTCCACATGAAAAATGGACTCATCGGGAAAATCAGTTACTAGTGGATGAGTGACTTGAATTGGTGCATCTGCCAGTTGATTTGCTATTACTTGTCCTTTTATTGCCTTGCACTCAACATATTGTATGTCATACTCACTTAGTATCATGACCCATTTTGCCAACCGACTTGTTAATGCCACCCGACTTAGTAGATATTTCAGTGGATCAATCTTAGCGACCAATTGTGTCTGATGACTGAGCATATAGTGTCTTAGTTTTTGGGATGCAAAGACAACAGCGAGACATGCACGTTCAATGTATGTGTAGTTCAACTCATAGCCTATCAGTGTGCGGCCGATGTAATAGATTGCTCTTTCTTTTCCTTCATGATCATTTTGGGCCAGCAATGCCCCCAGTGCTAAACTAGTAGTCAAGATGTAAAGAATTAATGGCTTTCCATGAATAGGAGGCATGAGGACTGGTGTTGACAGCAGGTAATCCTTTATTTGCTGGAAGGCCTCTTGACATTTATCCGTCCATACAAAGGGGACACTTTTGCTCAACAGATATTGAAATGGATGACACTTGTCTACCAATTGGGCTATGAAACAGCGAATAGATTGCACTTTGCCTTGCAGAGTTCTGAGTTCACTGATCCCTCTGGGCGGGGGCATGTCTATGATTGCTTTGACCTTTGTCGGGTCAACCTCTATGCCTCTTCGGGAAACTATGTATCCCAATAGTTTCCCTGATGTAACCCCAAAAACACACTTCTTAGGGTTTAGTCAAACTTTGTACTCTTCAAGTCTTTTGAAAATTATGTTGAGTACCTTCAAATGATCTTTCCTTGTTGCTGATTTGGCCAAGAGGTCATCTACATAATCCTCCATTATTTTGTGCATCATGTCATGGAAGATCGTGGTCATAGCCCTTTGATATGTGGCACCTGCATTTTTGAGACCAAAGGGCATGATGTTCCAACAGTATGTACCCCATGGGCAAGTAAATGTCATTTTGTGTTGATCCTCAAGAGCAATGCAAATCTAGTTATAGCTGAAGAAACCATCCATGAGGGATAGCATCTCATATCCTGCAGTTAGGTCAACTATGATGTCAATGTTGGGCAAAGGAAAGTCATCCTTTGGACATGCTTTATTCAGATCCTAAAAGTCTGTGCATACACGAATTAGCCCATTTGGCTTTGTCACCGGTACTAGGTTGGAAATCCATTCAGCATAATCTATAGACCTTATGAATCTGGCATCCAGTAATTTCTTTAACTCATCCTTGACCAATAGAGCAACTTGGGGATGCATTTTGCGCAACTTTTGCTTGATTGGTTTAGCATTGGGTAATAGTGGCAGATGATGCAGAACCAGTTCGGGGTCCAGTCCTGGCATGTCAGCATAGGACCACGCGAAATTGATTTTTTGTTCTGCAAAGAATTTATGAAATTTTGGTTTCTCTTCGTCAGTCAATGATGCAGCAAATAGGACCATCTTGGGGTCTTTTGTAGTTGAAATGTTATCCTCTATTGTGTCCTCAATAAGCATGGCTGATTTCTCCTGTTGCACGGGGAGAAGTCCAGTCCTCCATCTTTGGGTGCCTCAGAGAGGTTTTCACCCGTAGATACGTCCTTTATTTTTACTATTTTATCATCAAGAGGTGCCTTTCAGTTTTCACCTAGAGACGTTTCACTTTTTGTTTTATTTTTACTTTTGCGACTAGAGGAATGAACAGTCTCGCCGAAGTATGCGGTGCAGTCTAAATCAATGGAAAATCCAGATTTGTGGTCCCCACTGGGTATGCCTTCTCTCAGTCCTATAAATTTGGCAATTGCCTCATCATTCTGAAATGTGTCCAGAACTGGCGGTCCTTGTTGGTCCCAATCAACTAGTTCAGGGTAAACTAAAGAAATGCCATCGTCAAGGCTAGTAAATTGAGGTGAGGATGTGGACAGCATGCACATGTATTCAGTAATGTTGTAAATGAGGTTATCATCATCCAACTCGACATCGGACTCTATCCAATATTCTCCTTCACTAGTGTCATATTCGTTGTCAAAATAGGGAGTGAAGGTTTTAGGGCCCTGGTTGTCAATGTCGTCTGATACCTCAGATGAATTGGACTGATGGGGTTCAGATGACAAGTGTTGTATGGCATGGGAGGTGGTAGTAGGACTTTTACTATCTGGTTCCTGTTCAATTTTGAATGTTTGCCAAAACCATTGTTCAGAGGTTAGTTCCCCTTGTTGGACAAACAAATCATCAAGACAACAGTCACTAAGGGATCATTCTGAGCAAAATTCCCACTTGTGGGAGTCAGTTTCGGTTAGGGTTTCCCTAGTAGTCTCGACACTTTTTAAAGCATGTACTTGATCATTTGAAAATCCAGAGGTACGTCGATCGTCATTGGCAAGTGACCCAAACTCTAATCCAAGATACTTCAGAATTTGAAAAGTTTCTATGGGTTCCCTTCAGCCAGTTTTGTCTTATCCTATGCCACTAGTACCATCGTATCCTTTAGCCTTCATGAAGTCATAACCTTTGCCATATATTTGAACTGGTAATGGGGGTAATGTGACAGTATCCTTATAGATCCATCTTGTGATGTCGGCAAGGTCTTCCTCACTCATGTCTCCCCATTTGATAAAAACTGTAGTCGGTGGAACTTTGAAGGTTTCTTGAGGTTCCACTCTGAAACATGGCCGACCATAGTCCTTGGGAGACTTGGGCATTGTTGTTATGTTGTATGTTGTGTACAGTTTGAATTCTCTGTAGCCAAGGTCCTGGATTTTGACAGTGGATTCAGTCTTAGGGCTAGTGGAAGGTGGTGGTATGGCGGAAGACGTGGATGGAGCGGATGTAGAAGATGACATGAGTGTGTAAGGGTCAATATACTTGGATGATGAGGAGCCAGGTGCTTCTCGGTTAATAGGTACCCGGTTTTCAGAGATTCCCCTTAAGTTTGTACAATATTGGAAAGGGTCGGGGTCTCCGTATATGGTTACTTCAGTGCCGTCAAATGGAAACTTGAAGCATTGGTGGTATGTAGATGAAACGGCTTTTAGAGCGTGGATCCATGGACGGCCAAGTAAAATGTTATATGGTAGTTCCAAATCCAAGACCTGGCAAGTTGTGTCCACAATGACTGGTCCCACTCTGATAGGGAGAGAGATAACGCCCCGTGAAGAGCGTTCCTCGTCATCGTATGCTTTGATCACTATACTTTTCGTTGGGTCTATGCACGCATCAGAGAACCCTAGAGCTTTAACCAATTTGAGGGAGCATATGTTCAACCCTGCTCTGCCATCTACTAAAACCCGTCTAACTTTGTGTTTGTGGACAAAAGTTTCTATGTGTAATGCGTCATTGTGGTTGGTTTTATGTGATGAGTAATCTTGATCCGAGAAGGTGACATGGTGCGGCATAGTGAGATATCCCACCATAGTTTCAAATTGATTGACATCGATGTTCTTGGGGACCAACGACTCTAGGAGAGTTTTATCTAGGATTTATTTGTGCGCGAGAGAGATACGAAGCAGCTCAAGGATAGATATTTGCACGGGCATTTTTCCTAGTTGGTCGATGAGGTTGAACTGACTCTTGGGTTTCCACTGCTGTGTGGTTGGGACAGGTTTTGGCTGTTTAGCAGATGGATCGGGTTGTGATTGTTTAGCAGATGGGCCCGGTATAGTGATTTTGGCTTGTCTAGCAGGAGGTGGACCAGCTATAGTAACCTTGCCACTGTGAGTTGTAGCATTACATTGGGGTGCTCTTCTAACTGTAATGGTATTGATGTATTCATTTTTAGTTCGACATATTTATAATAGGTCCACCAGAATAGTCGTACTTGACTTGGGCGAAGTTAGCTTGATTCTGTGGACCTGAAGTGGAGGCATTATGAGAACCATGGTCCTGCAGTGGATTCTTGTGGATAGTATGATCGGAGTTGGAGGTGAATTGCGATCCACCTACTTCAATGGTGCAATTTTTGATAAGGTCATGTATTAGGTTTTTCAATTGTCAACAGTTAGAGCTTGTATGCCCTTTTGCTCGATGGTATTCGCAAAGTGCATTGTCATTCCACCATGCTGGTTTGAACTGTCCTGGGTCATATGGTTTTATTTTTGGAAGTATGATGACCCCATGCTGAATGCATTTCTTAAGGACTTCTTCAATGGGTTCACCCAAATGAGTGTATGTGCGACCCCTAGGAAATTGTCTCATCTGAGGATATTGTCCCTGATTGTTTTGACCACTTTGATTGTTTGAAGAAGTATTGGGAGGAGGTGTCAATGTCATTGTTGGTCTGTTTTGCTGTTGAACCCCTTTCAGGGCCAATACAGGACCTACAGTGTTTGCAGTCTTGGCGTCGATAACACCGTCGTTTGTAACGTGCTTATTTTTAACCCAATATTTGTTTTTGTCGGCGGGTGGGTTCACGTTTGTGTTTTTGGAACCATATCTTAGTTCTCCCTTTGCGATAAGGGCTTTCTCAATCTGGACCCCTTTTTCCACTAATTCTATGAAGTTTGTGCAACAATGTATTTGCAATGCGAATTTTAGGGGCCCTAGAAGTGTTTGGACAAACATGTCGACTTTTTCTCTTTCGGGGATATCAATGTGACATCGACTAGCGAGGCTCCTCCATTTTTGAAAGAATGGGATAAACGTCTCACCCGAATCTTCTTGCGTGAGATTGCATAAGCTAGTGATAGAGGTATCCATGTCGATGTTGTACGCATAATTTCTTATGAATTTTTGTTTGAGCTCATCCCATGTCTGGATATCCTTTTGAGTTGAAAACCATTCAAGGGCTTGACCCACCAGACTTTTAGAAAAAAGTCTCATTAAGTACGTTTGTTCGTAGGCGATGTCCATACAATTGGTTGCAAATTCGCAAACATGTTCAATGGGATTTGTCTTGCCTCTATATTTTGTGAAGTTGGGTGACATGTATCCTGATGGAAATGCAAGCATGTATAAGCTTGTGTCAAATGGGTATACATCTAGGTCATATGATATTTCTGATTTCCTGCCTGAAATGTACATGTTTTGGAAATTTTTCTCCATATCCCTCATTCTTGCTTTGAGTTCATCTATGGTAGGGTCGTTTATGTTTCCGTGTGTTGGATTGCCTGGTACACCATGTGTTCCTATTTGTTGTGCGTGAATATTGGTGTATTGTGGCGGTATGGATTGTTGTGGTATGTATGACGTGTGCGGATTGCCATGTTGTTGGTATTGGAAGTTATGATTTGGTGCATGTTGATGAGTATGTTGGGATGTGTCCCCCAGCCATGTGTGTCATTATTTGGGGGATGTTGTGACCATGAATGTTATGGTGTATCAACGATGTCATGGGTTGTGTTACTCGGCCGCCTTGTGCGAATTGTTGATTTTGTACAAGGGGAACATTTGTGTTCGTACCTTGGGAGGCAATGACATTTGACTGTGTTGTCGTGTTAACGTTTTGTTGTTGTCCTTGGATAAATACACGTCTTGTGCCTCCTCCCAAATGATTTTGTGAAATACCACTGGACAGATATGATGAAGTTGTGTTCATGGTAGTAGATGGAGCTATCAAGGGGGGATTGTTGTGACTTGATGATGCCCCCGTGGCATTTACTGTCGTGGTATTGACTGTCGTGAGATTTGTGGTGTTGGGAATGTTGGGGGTGTTTGGGACATTGGGAGTGGTATGCATTGTCGTTGTGGTCCCAAAGGAAGTATTGCTTGTAGTATTTGGAAGTTGACCACTATGTGACATGTTATGTGCATTGTTGGCATTAGGGTCAGGATGTGTCAAATTTAGCGTGCTAACATCAAATCCTTGTGGTAACTTAGCTCCTTCACTCAAGAGCATAGCTAAGAATCTGTCTCTATCCTAACGGACCATTGCTTCAGTAAGCTGACAAGCTTCTGGGTCTTGTGTCAATGCCTCTATGTTTTCCTGAAGTAGTTGACCATTTTCATCCTTTTGTAAGAATTTTTTGAATGTAGTGTTTGATGAGGATTGTGTTGTTATTGGAGGTTGATTGTCTAAATTGGAAAATGGATCGTAAAAGGTCCAGTTTGGGTCATGTGGAGGATTGTTGACATTAAACGTAGGATCTTGTTGAAAGTTTTCCATTTGTTTCTTTTTTTTTTGAAGTCTTGTTTTGACCATAAATGAGATTGCTCAAACAGGAATGACAACTAAATGCAAGTACTACGTGAAGTCTAAGTTCAAAATGACGCTTAGAATGACTAATGTTTTTTTTAATTTTCTGTGAATAGGATATGCAATGTATATGCTATGTAAGACAAGGTTGTCTAAGCACTTCTAAGCTTGAACTTTGTTTTCAATTTTGACCGCTAAAGGACTTTGTTTGAAATGACAAGTTGACAAGGTCTAAATGACTAGTGAGTCTTCCTAACTAGACTTTTGAGTTGGAAGAAATCTCACAAAAGAGGACAATGACTAAAAAGGGGGTTTGGGGGTTTGATAACTTGGTCCAAGAGAGTCTAATTTTGAAAACAATGACTTTACAAAGTGTGCTTAAGATTTTCCTAATCCTAAGTATGCAAAATGTGAACCTAGAGATAATCTAATGTTGAATGTATGCAACTAAAATGAATTAGGTATGAAACCTATGGTGACTAATGCAAACTAATGGTCAAGACTTTGAGCAATATCAAGTTTGGTTTCTAACAGAATCTTCTTAGAAACAATGGTTGACAAATGGTTGACAATTTGAAGACCTCAGGTTTCGACTATAAAGTTTAAACTTTTGACAGGCAAATGTGTTGTTTGAAATTGCAAATGCGTCTCAGTTAAGTAAATGCGGTTCAGTTTTGCAATTGCGGCTTTTGAACTATCAAATGTGACTTGATTTTGCATATGCGGTTTTTCAGTTGACAGATGCGTCGTGATGCCTATAGTTGTGGCATTCGAAGTTTCAGATGCGGTTTAACAGAGCAGTTGCGTTGCAAAACATCACTTGTGGTTCGACAAATATGACAGTTTTGTTTCAAAATGATTTTTCTTGTCGTTTTGATGAAAATTTTGATCTGTTTGGAGAGTGTTTTGTTTCGAACTGTGGTAGAACCATAATACACTTGACAAACATAGCGTTTTAAAAAGTAACCAAGCACACATTAGATAAGCACGATCCTAGGTTAGGCCATGACAATATTTGCTAGATTCCACGCGGGTTTCCCCAACCACATATCTATAGCGTGTGAATTCAGAAGCTTGGCTGCATGGGCTCCCCCTTATAGTGCACTCTCTTCTCAGGCCAACCAAGCTTCCAACCCCCATGAAACTCCCATGGCGAGCTGATCACCTCTACTACAAACTGCGAAGGTGTGGATGCCTTCACACCGATCGGTGTTGCACTAGCAAATAGAAGGATTTTGGCTTTCTATACAAGAGTTTTTAGTTAGGGACCCCCATTCGAGTGGCCATACATGGGGCAAGAGATTAATCACCATTAAGGTGGCACTCCAGCCTAAAGAGGTTAAGCTCAACAGGGTTTAAGGGAGTACAACTCCGTCCGTATGACACATCCGCACAAGCAACCTTAGGTTTTCCCTTAAGGTTTACATTTATATACCAGTTGGGGGTAGCTTGGCTTTAGCTCCATTGCTGGTTTGAGTCACATTGGGGTGATGAAATCCCCAGGCAATCCCAGTTTCTAGAGTTGGTAACCGTTTCTCTTACACCCAAGATCGCCCAAAAGCGCGAGGGCAGAGGATACTCTGATATACCAAGTCAAGGTGATAAACAAATAAAGATGGGTCTAGTTTTCTGATCACGAGGTTTTCACCAAGTTAGAGCATACTCACCTACCATCCTGCAAGCACAATCAATCAAAGAAGACATGTGTTCTTTTTATATGCACCAAAAGCAAATGTTTGCTAATCTATGAAAGAAAAACAAGCACAATGTTTGTTTATTCCTTCTTCGACATTCGAATCTGCAAACAATGAATTAGTAGTCTCTATAATCAATGGTCTTCGACACACAAATGGGGATCACCACACGCTACAAGAGAAGATTAGTAACACAAAAAATCTAATCTAGCCAATATGCAGGAATAAAAAACATAGAAAAAAAACATAAGACCAGAAAACCAGAAACCAGAAATACCCTAAAATCTGAAAATCTGAACATCAAAACTGAAAGAAAAATTTTACCAGACAGATGCGGCTCGTCAGAGCAGATGCATCGTTCGGGTCCTCGATTGCGGCGCGATAGATCAGATGCGTCGTTCCAGTTGTCAGTTGCGGCTTGTCAGGGCGATTGTGGCTCTTCTGTCAGCGAATGCGTTGTGATGCATCAAATGCGTCACGATATTTTTAAAAAATATGTTGCTTCGTTCCGTACCTGTACATGCAAAACAACAGAAAACACCAAAAAAACGTATGAAAAACCAAAAAAACAGAGTCGGGTTCACCAATGTAACTAAGGGTAAATTTCTAGGTATTAGATTAGATTAGTTAAATCAAAGTAAAATGATAAAAACCCAAAGTAGCTACAAAAC
The DNA here is from genome assembly GCA_007258455.2 of Sequoia sempervirens. NCBI lineage: Eukaryota > Viridiplantae > Streptophyta > Pinopsida > Cupressales > Cupressaceae > Sequoia > Sequoia sempervirens. Next base: position 282,661,870 of record VDFB02086081.1, on the reverse strand, counting down.
ACAATGGAAATATATGAAAGAACAATTATACCTAATCGTCGAAGTCTCCATGATTCATTTTTGTAGCACCTTCTTACTTGCTAGATAATGTGGCCCTCAAATTCGTTGTGTGAGCAAAATCTGAAAATTGTCTAAGTCCTACAACAAGCTTTGAAGGATTTTCTATGTCTAAATGCCTATGTCTAAAACAAATTCCAAAATTGATCAAATGACTATATCCAATACTAAAATTGCCTATGACAATAAAATGTGAAAGTAAATGCCTATAATCACTATGCAAAATGTCAGCATGTGCGTGTGTTTGAAAAGTGGGAAGAAGATGGCATTTTATAGAAAATGCCATTTCAAATGGACGGACGAGATAAATTAATGATGAGAACCTAAAATGAGCGATCCAGATTAAAATTGAGAATCCCTAATTAGGGTTAGGGAAAAATCCTTAATCAAACGGTTAGGATAAAATCTCAGATAATCGGATCAACGGTGGAGAATAAATGAGGAAATTAATTAAAGAAATAAAGATTTTCAAAAAATCAAGAAGATAAGATTGCTTGATTTGCAAGATTCGAAAAATCAAAGAGATAAGATGTGGACTGAAGATAAGATTTGAAAAATCAAGAATCTGCCTGATTGCTTGATTTTTAGAAGATTAATTACTAATTTGAATTAAAATAATTCAAATTATGGATTTTGAGAGATAATAAATAATCTTTTCAGATTATTTATCAAAAAGGACTGACAATTAAGATTGACATGACATTTTAAATAATTTAATTTATTTAAAATGAGAAGAATATTAATTGGCAATTAAATAATTAAATTTAATTATTTAATTTAGGAGATGAGATTAATTAATTAAATAAATTAATCAATTTATTTAATTAAGACAGTTAGTGATTAAATAAATAAATGTAATTCATTTATTTAATAATCAAGAAGAATTAAATGATAAGGGGAATTAAATAAATTAAGAAATTTATTTAAAAAGAAAGACTTAGCCAATTAATGACGTATTTAATAAATAAATGAAATTTATTTATTTAATAATCATGAAGAATCAAAGGACATGAATTAATTAAATAATTATGAATTATTTAATCAATAGTCGAATGTGGACCAAGGACATAATTAAATGTCATAATTATGCTAGGACAAAGTAAAAATGAAGCCAGGCCTAGGTCATTTTTAGGTGTCTATAGAGTACTTAAATTTCATGGAAAAATAAGAAGTAGGTGTCTATCTAACCACCCTAACCACAATAAAATGATGATATTTTTTTATAAGATTTTAGATATAAGTAGAGGACTCATGTCCCGATGTGATGCATATTTTTGTAATTTATTTCCAAGTAAATAATTAATTATGATTTTTATTACAACTTTTAAAAATATAAAAACTCGTATGCCTAACCACCTTAACTTGGTCAAAACTTCATGAAATTCATTTTTTCTTTTTTTAATCCTATATTATGCAAAGCATAGAATGTGACACATGTTTTGGATTCAAAAAATGTGACACCATTTGAAATCTATAGATGTTTTTCAATCAATCTATCAATCAGGGCTTTAATCATAATTCAAATAAAAAATGAATAATAATTATTTATTAAATTCAAAGTAAAGCATAATTTATATTGGTGGAAAGATGAGAATCTTGTTTAAAAACCCTTTTTGTTTCATCAATTTTGGGTTAAAAAAAATCATCACCCACATACCCTACCCATACCCATATGTAGATTTATTAAATTTTGGCTAAAGCTATGTGATCTCCACTCTTGGATAGAGTTGAATTGGAAAGAATATTTGGAGAATGAAATTAGCATTTACCCTTGCACAAGGGGGTCCTTCATTTAGGAATTTGTGGAAGACAAACAGATGATACTCAACATAGGATGGTGGTCCTTCCAAGGGGATTTCTTATGTATGAAACCATGGTTCCCTTCCTTCGACTCACAGACAAAGACATTTTCTTTTGCATTTATGTGGGTATGGTTACCTTACATTCCTTTGTATTTATAAGAAATTGATTGCTTGAAGGCAATTGGTAATGCCTTGGGAAAATACTATAGCATTTCAAAAGAGTCAATTAACTATGAAAATTTGACCTATGCTTGACTTTGTGTCAAAATGGAAATCTCAGTCAATCTCTCGACGAATATCTTCCTCAAATTTGGAAACAAGCAATGATGTCAACCAATAGATTATGAAATAATTTCCTTCAGTTGTTGCAAATATTTTTCTATAGATCATGCTACAACATAATGTGAAAATAAAGCTATGAAGTCCACTACTGCCCCTATTCAGAAACCATCTTGGTGTGATGTGGTGAATTCATGCCACTATGTTATCTCTCCTTTTGAACTAAAGAATGTTTCTGCTTCTCCAACCCTTTAAGGAATGGTTTCAAACATGTGTCCCCCTCACTAGTTATTGTGCAAGACCATGATGTAGTGATTGATAAGGTGCCTAAGCATGCCTCCAAGGAGGCATCTCCACCTCCCTTGGATAAATTTGTCTCCTTGCACAAGAACATCAAAATCTCATTAGTATCCTCAACCACTTCAAAAACTAGAAATAATAGTGAAATCTTGTGTAAAAATAATAACACTAGTGTAACAAAACTAGAATGGACTAAGGTGAAGAGGAAGAAAACTCCATTATCAAAGAAAAAGCATCTGATGACCTTAAGATCCTCCAAGAAATGAGATAATTTGGAAATAATGTAAAGCACACCTTTGTGCCACCTTTATAATGCACCCCTCGTGATAAGGGAAATGCACTTAATATTTTGAGCTAGAATTTAATATACAGGAGCTACTATATGAGGGATAAACTGCTTGAAACCCACACAAAACACAACAATAGATACCAACATATAAGATGCGGGGAAAAAATAACTCACTTTCAATTATTTTCAAAAAATGAAATTACATATTAAGAAATTACAATGCTAGAGCCTCATGGTCTTGATTCTTTACAACAAAATCAACTCTAAAAGAAAATCTATTATTTGAAGCCACACTAAAACCTCCAGTCAACCCCTTTTATTTTACCCCAGTAACTACCCTAGAATGTTATAGAAAGTGTAACTTTCCCTTTTGTTTTGACACCAATTTTCCAGCCATTTGATTTTTTTTCTATGAAGATATTTTCATGAAATTCACTTTTTAGTGGGGCAGCTTCCTAGAGCTATAAATTTAGACTTGAGTGTTCAATTTTCTATTATAATATATCATTGGAAAGCTCTCAAAGAGATCTACAATGCCAAAATTATTTGAAGATGATTTTGTCCATTTTTTTGAGCTTTTCTGAGGCTTCTAAGGTTTTCAAATTTGAATTTGAAGCTGCATTGGAAAAATTTCTCGAGATAAAAACTTTAATATCCTCCAAATGATAGGGTATTGAGATGATTCTTCTGCCACTGAAAATATTTTTCAATTCTGCTTCTTGGGGTAAAATTTTAGGTCTATATGAGCCCATTTAGGCTGAATTACTAAAAATAGTAAGGGCTCATCTTTCACCTTTCTGACTTCTAACTTTCTTACACCCTTAAGTGCCATCATGGGAGTCAAAAAAATTAAAGAAAATAAGAAAAAAAACATTTTTTTGGGTGATGCAAGATTTCCCCTACACCATTGGATTCTCCCGCATCATATATATATATATAACAAATAGAATGGCAGGTCTTAGTCTCTGCTCTATAGTATCTTATATTCTATATTCTTATCATATATCCCCTTATTCTCTTATTTCTACATGTATTACATACATATATTTATATTGTCTCTTACAGAGATGTGACCCTTATAGGATATAATTTACTCCATCTTCCTATTGTCTTTAGGTTCCACAAGTCCTATGTCATAACTCACAATAGGTTCTAGTCTCTACCCTGTAACTTGGTAATATAATCTCACCTTTAAAAATTATTTCTTGTCCTCAAGACATGTTGTTTAGTTCCTCAGGAGAATATATTTGTAGCTGACCCTTAACTACACAAGTGCACTCTCTCATTTTTATTTCACTTGCTAGAGGACTTTGATACTTTCTTGAATGTTTATGTTTATGACATCTACCTCCAAAATATTAGTAGGTATGTGTATCTATTTAGTTTCACTATTTTCCTTACTTAGGACTCTAGTTAGATGTACCAATTTTATGTTGATTGTTTCCTTGAGTTGCTTTATTTGTTTCTTTATTTGTTCCCTCTACTCTTGGATTTTTTGTAGCTATGTATGTAGGTTCTCTATTTATGCCCTTATAGTACCATCCATATATTTAATGGGTCATATAAAAATAGAGAGAGAATTCACTCTAGAATAGAGAGAGATAAAAGAGAAGTATTAAGTAGCCTTCCCCAAAATAGGACACCAACTACACCCTAATAAAAGATCATAAATGAAGGGAATTTATATCAATGAAGGGTTTGGTGAAGATCTCTAAAATATAATCTAATGTCAAATAGTATTTAAGATCAATGATCTTCTCATGAATCAACTCCCAAATGTAGTGCTTATGGATCTCAATGTGTTTGGTCCACTGATGATTGATCAAATTGTGAGAGATATGTATCATACTCTAGTTGTCACGATGAGTGTGGGCTTCTCAGAAGGTAATACCAAACTTAGTGAAATTTTTATTAATCCAAATGGCCTCAAGTAGCATTAACTACTCCTTGATACTTAGCTTTAGTAGATGAAAGAGAAATAGTGTTGATGGTCCTGGTGGCACAACAACATGCAAATAGAATATTGCTACTCCGTTTCTCCTGAAAGAGAAAGAAAAAACATGAAAATCTTAGCTCCCAAGGTCTTTGTAGTTGGTTCTAAACTGTGCTGATGTCCCTTAGTGGTCAATGTAACAGTAATGTTCAAGGGGCATGTTGGTGTTGAGCTTCTAGATTGTTCTGAGACCAAACATAAACTTAAAACCTACTCTAACCAGGGTTTTTAAAGAAACATAATAAGATAGATTAGAGCTTTGGAACAGAAAAAGAATGTTAATTCATCTAACTTAACCAGACTTGTTACCTTTCAAGGAATTCCTAACTAAATTGTAGAACAAAATTAACTTGTGACTAACGCACAGTTTCATTCATTCACAGTGCCGATTTCAATAACAGATTGCAAGTTACCATTTAAACAAAATGTCAAATCAAACTTCATTCCTTGAAAACTTCTCAAATCAAATGATTAAACCAAGATAAACAACATTCTGAAACACAATCTGAAGTAGATTTTAATCTGGTTGCTTCTACTGTTAGTGAAACAGATAAGCAACATTTACAAATCTGGCACAATCACCAGTGTACAGAAAACCTATGACTCCAAATTGTTTCCATCTATACTAATAAAACTGGAAAGATACATTATTGCCTTCTATTGAATCTAACTCCTCTCTAAGAAGGCAGAAGAAGCTCCTATTACAAAGAATCAGGATGCAGCTTTGTCTCCTCTATTTCTCTATGTATTCTAAAACTTCTATTTCTACTCTACCCGTTCTCTAAAAGTTCTAACCTTTACAAAGAGGCAAGAATTCCATATATAGAGACTGTACCAAAAAGAATGTGTTGTCCCCTATCTTAGGGTTTACAAAATATCTCACTTGGTCGCAAGAGGGTCGGCCCTCAGATTTTTCTGAAGAGAGTCAATGTTGTATTCAATGTGAAGCCCTGCTATCCATGTTGGTGATGGCTTGACCTTAGGAGAAGCCTTCAGATATTTTGTGGCTGTAACATTTACTCTTGGTATCCGTGTCTATCTTTTAACTCTTTCGAAGGGCAGCCTTGAATGCTCAAAAGTCTTTTGCCATTAATACTGATCTACCTCTCGCTAGTGGTCACTACAACTATCCCTATAAGTTATGGCTACTTCTTCTTTTCTTCAGCCTCCTTCATGTTCAAGACCTTTTTGCATGTTGACCATCTTCTGGAAGCATCATCAGGCCTTCCTTTAGGTCTGAACATCATCACCCGAGCCGATCCATCACCACTTGATCTCAGAAGGAGTCCATATCGTTTGCATTTTGTTGGTCTTCCTTCACAGAGGTAGTCAATCAGTCAATGGCCCACTTTTAGTTCATTTCGATTGGGAAAAAAGATGCCATGCCAGATTCTTGGGCAGTCAAAAGTGGTCCACCTCAAATTGCTTGTCGGTGAGACACTAATCGTGTCTCCCTGATGCGATTTTTCCTCTTAACAATTATCGGTGCAACATGTGGCAGTCGATGAGACCTTTTAGCGAGCTGCAGAAGTTATACCGAGCCCACAAAGACTATCGGCAAGATAGTCTCTAGTCGACATGACCTCATCATGAAGCTTAGAATCCTTTGGCGAGCTCATTTTATGTCAAGGAGACCTTCATCAGTTGGGAAGACCTTGTGGTGATATCACTCTATTCTCCCTGGGCTTATTTTCTTTCGATGAGACTTCTTCACTTCGGGGAGACCTTACCCTGAACTCACGCCCTGTCACCTAGACTCCCTTCGGTCAGTGAGACTTTACACTGACTGAAGCTTCCTTTTGCCGAGCCGAGGGAACTTCGGGGAAAGCTCACTTGGTTGCTGAGACCTCACTAGTTGGGAGGAGATCATAGCGAGGCCGGACCTGTCATCCCGAGCCCATTCTTATCAGCAAGACTCTCTCATGTTGGTAAGACATCTTACCGAACTTATTCCATTCTCCCCAATAACAACCTTCTTCGGCGTGACTCCCTTCATTCGGCCAGACATTATGCCGAAGGCATCATCCTTTGGCGATCTTTTCATTTCGGGGAGACCTTTCTGTAGTCATACCGATATGGAATCCTTTCATTTCACATGCATCGCTGTAACACTCTCGATTTCTCCCCGATGAAGCAATATGTTAGTGTGACAAAATGGGTCGGCAAGACTGGAGGACCTCATATTGATGGAATCCTTTTATGCTTTGTCAGCGAGACTGGATGCACTCGCCAAGACATCTCTCCAATGCAAAAGCTTCTCACTGAGATGTATATCCTTATCGGTGGTCGGCAAGACCACACACCAAAGACACAACTCTTGTCAAAGTGTATCCCCTTCTGCCGCCAGTCGGTGAGACATGAAGATCTCGTCGAGACTTTATGCCAAACGCGGAATCACTCTCCCCAATGCAATTTCATTTCGGGGAGACTCTGATGGATTGGCGAGATCTTTTGTCGGGCGGCGAGAACCATAGCAGTATCCTCCATGTCGGTGAGACCTTTGCTAATCGCCCAGACCTCCTACCAAAGGAAAAATTATCGCCAAGCTCAAACTTTCGGCAGAACCTCCTTCTGTCGGGCAGACTTCTCAGTGAAGAAAACCCCTGATGCCAACCTTCTTTGGCGCCGAGACCCGACTCCTTTTGGTGAGATGTTATGCCGAACATGGAATCCTCTTACGAGCTCATCCCCAGTTGGTGAGACACATAAAGACTCTAGGTGATAGGGATGTCTAGGCGACTGATGGGCCTCCTTTGAATAGAACGAAATGCCAGTCGGTAAGACAATTGCAGATTCTTTCCGACTTTCTTCTTAGAACAATTTTATGCCAAACTGGATTGGGAGATGCCCTCAAAATTAGCTCCTTGAGGAATACCATCACGTGCACAATCCAATCCTGCAAAAAAAATGACCCCATTAGTCCCCAGAGCATATAAAATATATTATAATAAACTATTCTGTTACTTATGATTATTTCATTGAATTTCCAGCAAGAAGAAAACCAACTCAAGCTAAAACAGAACCAAAATTTAACAGAACCAGTAGAAAAACTCAAGAAGAATAATAGAAGAACCCCCAAGAGCAAAGAAAATAACCAAAGGCAAAGAAAAAAAAAGAGAAGGGGGGACCCATTTAGTTCCAAATCAAAATGGGGTGGTTATGCAAGGCATAACAAATGGTGACTCAACTGGGAAAATGGTTTAACCATTTTCAAGAAGTTGAAGGATTCAGCTACCTAGAACTCCTGGTTTATGAACATCACAACTCTAGTTGGGTCAGTTTTAGCAACCAAGGCTAAGCTAGAATCTCAAATGTAAATCAACAATTGCTACCCCTAAATCTATGTGTGTGCTTGATTGTGCATCACTCTTTTCATAAAGTTTTCTTTATCTTTCGAACAACAATGTGCAAGATTTGAGCTACATGAGTTGATTCCCTTTAGCTGTCGAGCAATGATATACTGGGCATTGCTCCGCTGCCAGTCAGGCATCCATAGCCCCGACGGAGATACCTCTAGTTTTCTCACAGCATTGCTCTACTTCCAGCCAGGTGTCTATAGGCCCGATAGAGATACTGGAATCACCCATTCATATTGAGTCCTCTTTTCTTTTAGATCATTCTTTTCCCTTTTCTTGGGGTTTCAGATATTTCATTTAATTCTTTCTCAATATGTCAATTGTTTAACATCTGTTCTGGGTTGAAAACTACCATGGACCTCATAACAGCATTTGGGAGATCAGATTTTTCACTCAAATCTTACAACACTGTCACCCTAGGACAAATATGTCATTACAAGAGGAGATGATCTTGATGATTTAATGAAGGTTATTTACTTTGTACCTTGTTTTCAAGACCCCCCACAACTCTTATTGGCAATGGGCATAAAACAAAAGTTTAGGACAAAATCACCCAATTAGGAAACCTGAAAATATCTAAACCACTTCTCTCCTAACAACCCAAGTATTCCCGAGATAACAAACACCATTTTAAGATGGGAAAGAACAGATAAACCCCAAAGACCAAAAAAAAACATAAACCAAAAGAGCAAAGGAAACATAAAGATAGAAAGAAAAGGACAAACAATCAAACAACAAATTATTTACAAACAGACAAAATATTTACAAACAGAGAAACAAACTATCTACAAACAAAAAAAACAAAAGGAACAAGAAAAGGAAAACAACAGAACAAAAGAAAACTAACTAAACCAAAAAACAACACTAGACAATCCTAATCCTAAACTAACTCCAAAGTTGAGCTTTATAAACACAAAACTATAAAAATTTATACATTGACTTGACTGATTTTTCATTATGTGCAACAATCTTAACTTACTAGGCACAGTTCTAAACCTAGCAAATTTATCTTTATACTCAGAAATATGAAATTTATAGGCAATAAGCTCATTCTGAGGGCATAAAGCTTGAAATATTATCAGTTGTGGGTTCTCAATTTTTTCATGATTTACCCACAAACAGGTTTTATTATCCCCAACGCCATAATCAAACTGAAAATCATTGAAACACAGAGGATAATGAAAGGACACCACCTGATTCTGAAGATTTCTAGTTACTAATGTAGACTTGTGTTGTATAAATTCCTTCTCTCGAGGTCTCAGCTCAGGGAACACCACTGAAACAAGGTTTGTCTTGGAGTTGGGATATTCACTAACTAGCATCTTTGTATTCATCTCGAGTATAGAGTCAAATTTTTTTTGGATTTCTTGAGATGAAGTCTTACTTTCAACACTCTCTTGAAACATGCCATCTTCAAAGATTTGAGAATCCGCGTCCAGCTTATCACCATTGATGTCAGGGATACTGGTACATGGTGAACAAGGATTCCCTTTAAATTGATTTGAACGCACGGAGTCAAAGTCAGGAAAGCACTTTCTCAATTCATATTCCTGCACATCATCAACAAGAATATGCCTTTCAACATCAAATTTATCAGTATTATGATGAAATTCATTAGTGGATGCTAAGCAAAGACTTTCTTCAACCAACACATTTGAGTAAACAAAATCAAAATCAAGAAAATACTCCCTGGCCTCATTCTCTTCGTCATATTGAAGAGATTCAACTTCTGAGATAACCTCTTGGTCCTTTCCTTGGCATTCATCTGCTTCATCCAAATGTACCCCGTCATGAGTTTCTTCAGGGAAAACTTGACTGATCTGCACATCTACTTGAACTTCTTCCCTTAAGATTTCATTTTGGCATTTAAGTCCTTGTCTTTGACCACAAGATTCATTGGCAATGTCATCTTGAAGTGTGTTATCTATTTCAATCTGTTCACTACTTAAATCAACAGAGTCATCTTCTTGCGTTAACCCATCAAAGTGTGTTTCTTCCTCATTCACCACCATGAAAGAATCTATGAATGCATCGATGAATCCATTCTCCACTTCTATCAATCCCTCACTAGGTAGAGGAGTTTCATCAGTTGTTGAATCCATCTCACTGCAAGGATCAAGGCCATCAAAAGATAGGGAAGAATTAAACCTCTTCACACAATTACTCTCATCATTTTGGATGGACTGATTACCATTTTCATGTGTGCCAGTTGTTTCATCCTCCTCATTGAGGGGATACGTACTCCAAGGATCTTCCATTAGTATTCCTTCGATAGTGATCAGTTGCTTGAAATATAACTCCATCCTTCCTAGGAAGACACGGCAGTCCATCTGAGAGTGTTGATTAGTTCGATGTATCCTACATCCACTTGGCCCAACAAGTTCTGATAGTTTCAAATCTCCCATCTCTTCTAATTTCTCCCTTATTCGATTTTGCATATGAGGGATATCAATCAACATAAGCCATGTTCCTTTATCCATTCCTCATCACCTTGATTCTCGTCTTGATCAGAAGAGTTGTTTAAATCGTGGGAAGATATTGTTGATTTCTCATAACAACAATCCCATATTAATACCTCATCTCCTTCAAATCCATCATTAGTACTAGCATTTTCAACAAAGCTAGATTCCATCTTAAGATTTGCATTATGCTCTAAATTTACATCCATTTCATACTTTTTACCAAACAAGTCATCAAAGTTATATACTTGCTCATCAAATGTTTCATCGACAACTTCATTATGATGTAATGGACTATGCTTTGAAATATGACCGAAAAGAGATGATATGGTTACAACTTCATTGACAAGTGGAGTACTTAACTCTGCGATTGGATTTTGTAGAGATGAGTTCTCCCAGTGGTCTTGTGTGCAATTGACCTGATACGGGGTGTCAGAAAATGTGGTGCTTGGAACCTTAGGTAGGTTGTAGCTGCTTGGTGAGAATGATTGCACCTGGGTAGGGATGGTGGGTGAAGTGGCATAAGGCTGCAGATGATGATAGTTTGCAAGCACAAGAGGATTATAACCCTAATTTTGGCTATCTGAATTTCTAGTGTCACCTCCAAATTGTGCCAATAAGAGAGCTTTGTTCAATGCATCATGCAAGGATGTAGCCTCACCACAATGCCTGACTTTGGTTGCAAATGAAAGGTTTAAACCCAAATAATAATGTTCTATCAGTATATGATCATCAACAACCAAATATAAAGATTGAACCCTTTGATACATGAACAAAAATCTGTGGTTAAATTGATAGATGTATTCTAATGGTATCCTTTTTATAGTTGCAAATTCATGTAATGGGCATAGTGTATGAGGATCAAACTGATCTAAGAATAAGATTTCTAGTTCTATCCATGAATAAATAGATTCTGGTGGCAGATTATCATACCATTGCCTTGCTGTACCCTGAAGTGTTTTGACAAATAGCTAGCAGATAACATCCTCATGTTGAACCTAGAGAAAAATGAATATACGCTTGCAAGTTTTGACATGTTCAGAAGCGTTTTGCCCAGTGTTAGGGAAAAATAAAGGAAGCCTATCATGCATATGACCAGGGATTTCGGGGAAAAATCCTAGTGTATACAAAGGGCTACCCATTAGAGCTGGGTTTTTTCTGAGATCTAACCTGCTCCAACTCACAACGATCCAAAATCGCTCAAGTCGGCCTTCCTTCTAGCGCCAGTTTCTGTTGATGGTCCTGGTGGCACAACAACATGCAAACAGAATATTGCTACTCTGTTTCTCCTAAAAGAGAAAGACAACACATGGATGTCTTAGCTCCTAAGGTATTTTTAGTTGGTTCTCAACTGTGTTGATGTCCCTCAGTGGTCAATGTAATAGTAATGTTCAAGGGGCCTGCTGGTGTTGAGCTTCTGGATTGTTTTGAGACCAAACATAAACTTAAAACCTACTCTAACTAGGGTTTTTCAAGAAACATAAAAAGATAGATCAGAGCTTTGGAACATAAAAAGAATGTTAATTCATCTAACTTAACTAGACTTGATACCTTTCAAGGAATTCCTAACTAAACTGCAGAACAAAATTAACTTGTGACTAACACACAGTTTCATTCATTCACAGTGTTGATTTCAATAACAGATTGCAAGTTACCATTTAAACAAAATGTCAAATAAAACTTCATTCCTTGAAAAATTCTCAAATCAAATGATTAAACCAAGATAAACAACATTCTGAAACACAATCTGAAGTAGATTTTAATCTAGTTGCTTCTACTGTTAGTGAAACAGATAAGCAACATTTACAAATCTGGCACAATCACCAGTGTACAGAAAACCTATGACTCCAAATTGTTTCCATCTATACTAATAAAATTGGAAAGATACATTATTTCCTTCTACTGAATCTAACTCCTATCTAAGAAGGTAGAAGAAGCTCCTATTACAAAGAATCAGGATGCAACTCTGTATCCTCTATTTCTCTATGTATTCTAAAACTTCTACCTCTACTCTACCCATTCTCTACAAGTTCTAACCTTTACAAAGAGGCAAGAATGCCATATATAGAGACTGTACCAAAAATAATGCACTTTCCCCTGTCTTAGGGTTTACAAAATATCTCACTTGGTCGCAGGAGGGTCGGCCCTCAAATTTTTTTTGAAGAGAGTCAATGTTGTATTCAATGTGAAGCCCTGTTGTCCATGTCGGTGATGGCTTGACCTTAGGAGAAGCCTTAAAATATTTTGTGGTTGCAGCATTTACTCTTGTTATCCGTGTCTATCTTTTAACTCCTTCAAAGGGTCGCCTTGAATGCTCAAAAGTATTTTTCCATTAATACTGATCTACCTCTCGCCAGTGGTCACTACAGCTATCCCTATGAGTTATGGCTACTTCTTCTTTTCTTCAGCCTCCTTCATGTTCAAGACCTTCCTACACGTTGACCGTCTTCTGGAAGCATCATCAGGCCTCCCTTTAGGTTTGAACATCATCACCCGAGCTGATCCATTGCCACTTGATCTCAGAAGGAGTCAATATTGGTCTTCCTTCACAGAGGTAGTCAATTAGTCAATGGCCCACTTTTAGTTCATTTCAATTGGACGAACAGACGCCACGCCAGATTCCCAGGCAGTCAAAAGTGGTCCACCTCAAATTGCATGTCGGTGAGACACTAATCATGTCTCCCCGATGCAATTTTTCCTCTTGACACTTATTGGCGCAACATGTGGCAATTGGTGAGACCTTTTAGCAAGCTACATAAGTTATACCGAGCCCAAAAAGACTATCGACAAGACAATCACTAGTCTGCATGACCTCATGGCGAAGCTCAAAATCCTTTGGTGAGCTCATTTTATGTCGGGGAGACCTTCGTCAGTTGGGAAGACCTTGTGGTGATATCACTCTATTCTCCCTAGGCTTATTTTCTTTCGGTGAGACTTCTTCACTTTGGGGGGACCTTACCCCAAACTCATGCCCTATCATCGAGACTCCCTTCAATTGGTGAGACTTTACACCGACTGAAGCTTCCTTTCACTGAGCCGAGGGCACTTTGGGGAAAGCTCGCTTGGTCGCTGAGACCTCACTGGTCGACAGGAGATCATAGCAAGGCTGGACCTTTCATCCCGAGCCCATTCTTATCAGCAAGACTCTCTCATGTCAGTAAGACATCTTACCGAACTTATTCCATTCTCCCTGATAACAACCTTCTTCGGCATGAATCCCTTCATTCGGCTAGACATTATGCCGAAGGCATCATCCTTTGGCGATCTTTTCATTTCAGAGAGACCTTTCTATAGTCATACCAATATGGAATCCTTTCGTTTCACATGCGTCGTTGTAACATTCTCGATCTCTTCCCGATGAAGCAATATGTCGGTGTGACAAAATGGGTCGGCAAGACTGCAGGACCTCATACCGATGGAATCCTTTTATGCTTTGCGGCGAGACCGGATGCACTCGCCAAGACATCTCTCTAATGTAAAAGCTTCTCACCGAGATGTATATCCTTATCGGTGGTTGGCAAGACACAAAGCGATCGGCAAGACCACACACCGAAGACACGACTCTTGCCGAAGTGTATCCCCCTCTGCCGCTAGTCAGTGAGACATGAAGAACTCGCCAAGACTTTATGCCAAACGTAGAATCACTCTCCCTGATGCAATTTCATTTCGGGGAGACTCTGATGGATCGGCGAGATATTTTGTCTAGCGGCGAGAACCATAGCAGTATCCTCCTTGTCCTTGAGACATTTGCTAATCGCCTAGACCTCCTGCCGAAGGAAAAATTATCGTCGAGCTCAAACTTTCGGCAAGACCTCCTTTTGTCGGGCAGACTTCTCAATAAAGCAAACCCCCGATGCCAGCCTTCTTTGTTGCCGAGAACCGACTCCTTTCAACGAGATGTTATGCCGAACACGGAATCGTCTTACGAGCTCATCCCCAGTCAGTGAGACACATAAAGACTCTCAGCGACAGGGATGTCTAGGCGACTGATGGGCCTCCTTTGAATAGAATGGAACGCCAGTCGGCAAGACAATTGCAGAGTCTTGCCAACTTTCTTCTTAGAACAATTTTATGCCAAATTGGATTGGGAGATGCCCTCCAACTAATCTCCTTGAGGAATACCATCATGTGCATGATCCAATCCTACAAAACAAATGACCCCATTAGTCCCCAGAGCATATAAAATATATTATAATAAACTATTTTGTTGCTTATGATTATTTCATTGAATTTCTAGCTAGAAGAAAACCAACTCAAGCTAAAAAAGAACCAAAATTTAACAGAACCAGTAGAAAAACTCAGGAAGAAAAATAGAAGAACCCCCAAGAGCAAAGAAAATAACCAAAGGCAAAGAAAAGAAAAGAAAAGGGGGGACCCATTTTGTTCCAAATAAAAATGGGGTGGTTATGCAAGGCATAACAAATAGTAGACTACTTATTGTTCAACCAATAAGTTGGACTAGAAATAAGGGAGAAGAAATAACATGAAGTAGACTTGTGATCATAAGAGTTTTCTATCCAATCTAAATTTATGTGTCCCACCAAATCAAAATCCACACATGTTTTATAGTGAATCCCATAATAGTAAGTACCCTTAATGTAGGGATGAATCTACTTAGGTTCTTTCCAATGTAGCTCATGTGGCTCCTACATGAATCAAGATACCATGCTTACAACATATGAAATATTGGGTCTTTTTTGAGTTAGATAGATGAGACTACCAAAAAAAATTTGGTGCAAAGTGGCATTTGCTAAAGGTTAAGAATACTTAGCCTCAAGTTTGACCCTTGATAGAAATAGAGTTGGTGTAGGCTTATACACAACCATGCAAAACCTATGGAGCATATCAAGTGTGTACTTAGGCTATGCAAGAGAGACTCCTAAATAATATTAAGTGTTCTCAATCCCCAATAAGTAGTGCAATAATCCCAAGTCAAACATAAAAAACTTATCATGAAGGGTAGTTTTTACTACCCGAATGGTACATGAGCAACTTCTTATGATCAAGAAGTCATCAAAATAGAGAACCAAGATTGTGTGAGTATCATATTTCTCTAGAATGTAGACATGAGGATTAGAATGGCATCGAGTGAGCATAAATTTTAGAAGAAAGGAGTCCATCTTGGCATACCAAGCCCAAGGGTTCTATTAGAGAGACTTTAGAATACAAACAACAAGTGAAGGATCCTATACAAACCCCTATGGATACTCCATGTATATATCCTCAGAAGGGAACAAAATCTACTGAGAGTGGGAGGGGGATGAATCAATAGATAAAATCTATTTAAAATTCTTAACTTGGCCATAGTTATCATAATATATTATTCTTCACTACTAACCTCAACATAAGTAATTGAACATAAAACATGAATCTTCACTACCAATAAGAAACATCAAGATCACACATACACATAAGAGAGCACTAGGTGTACATGGAAACCCAAGATGGGAAAACCATGGTGAGAATAGATGCTTGAAACTACTACACAAATCTAGCCTCACAAAGAAAAAATATACAAGTAAATTCTATAATGAAGTAGGCATCAACCTACTAGAGACACCAATCCCCTATTGAATTTTTAGGCATCAACCCACTAGAGACACCAATCCCCTATTGAAATAGTATAATAGGTAAATCATATCAAAATATAGAGATAATGCTTGCAGATCTTCTATGTATATCATACACATTCTAGAGCTACAACTAACACTCTTCCTTACTGCATATGATCTTTCAATTTAGCACACACATTGAAATGCAACTCTCCCTTTAACTTCACCACCTTTTGTTCAATTTATACTTGCAACCAAATTTTCTTCACATTGGTGTAATTCTACTTGACATGAATCACCCAATGCATCTAAAATTTTGAAGAATATATACATGGAATTACATTAACACTCTTGAATGCTGGTCAGAGATTTGGAAATAGCCAAGATGACATAAAGTGGACCTAAATTCAAATTACATGAAACATGCAACAATTCAGTCCAAAAATTAAAAAATGATACTACAAAAAGATCATGATACCATGTGCTACCATAGGAACCTTAATCATGTCTTGTCCTAACACCACATACAATATTTTAATTCCACATGCTACTAGTTGATACTGCACAAGCCTTGAACACCAGCTAGTTGATAGAAAGACATAGAGAACCTTCTATCACTCCAAAAAAAATTCATGCTAAACATATCCTCTAAAATCTCTAGAATATAATAAAACATGTGTAGGCATAATATCCTTTCAAATTGTAGAGCCTACACATCTCTACAAGGGAGACCTAAGAAACACTGAACTTGATAAATATTGAACTAAAAAATTCTGGTATAAGCTTTCAAACCACAACTATCAGTGAATAAATACATGCATGATATTAGTGTAGATACCTAAAAATGTCCCGAGTATATCACACACTTGGTTTCTCTTATTAACACCATTTTTAGCATAATTCACCTAATTCCTCTATTTGATTAAATAATGTTCAATTATTTAGTTAATTTTTTTGGAAATATGGAGCCTTGCAACATGAGCATGAAGTGTGGATGGTTTGTGTTGGTTGTTTTTATGTTGTCATTGATGTCAACATGGTGACAACTATATGGGAAGATTACTTGGTTTACTGAAAGTTGTTCTTTGTCGATAATATTCTTTTGTTATGAGCTAGTGCACTGGTATTTGAGTCCAGAATTCACCATAAGAATAGGTATGACTCTAACCTCTTAACCATGTTATCATGTCTCATTCAGACATCTATATCCTAAATCTTGAGAATTTTTGGGTTGTGAGAAGAAAGTTATCTCTAACAGAGTTCAACTCTATATTCTAATGCTGTTCCTTAGCATATATGTGTGGGAGACTCTGCATTTTCTCATTTTATTGCTTCAGTTTTAATGATAGTCTCTTTGATGATAGTATGATGTGAATTTGATGTGGTCTCAAATCCAAAACGTGTTTGATTTGAGGATTGTATGCTGGTTTGGATATTTTGTGAATTAAGTTCTAGTCTTGGCCGACCTAACATATGCAATTCACTATGAAGACTAGTTATGCTTTATGGATGTTGGAAAACTTGGTATAATGCACTACATGGATAAAAAAATTTAAATCATATATGGTGTTGACAAGAGTGTTTTGATTATTTTGTCTTCATCTAATTAGGCTGACCTAATTGATGATTAAGACATACTTGTATATATATAATATTCCTTGAAGAGATAAAGAGGTGTGAAGTGAGTGGGAGTATGAGTGTGGAAGAAAGGTGAAAGCAAATCCATGCCTAAATGTTTTATCAGTTGAGATAAAAGAAGATTTGCTGAGTGACTATTGTGTGAGGCAGTACTTCATATTTTGAGCTTCATTGGAACTGAATCCTGCACATTCAAGGTGCATTCTATCAGTTCAAACCTTTTTCCAGTGAGCTACAATCTTTGTATCTTGGTGGTTAGCCATCTTTTGTATTCAGGCAGTGAGCCTTTTTCAAAGACATTGAGTCCTAGCAGTGAGCCCTATAATATCTTGTATCTGGATATAATACATTATGAGTTAACCCTAACCATGGTTTTTCCCTTTTTGGGTTTTCCACGTAAAAATATTGGTGTTCATGTATGTGGTTGCATTGATTTGTTTCTATGTTCTCTCTTGCTGATATAGTTAGAATTTTGATAATGGTTAGATGGATTTTATGTGAATGGTTTTATGGAATACTGATTCACCCCCCTCTTAGTATTTCGGATTTTCAACAATTGGTATCAGAGCTTGGTTCCTCGGAAGGAGCCAAACAACTTGAGGAAGGTCCTAGAATTTGATCTCTACTAGATGTTTAGAAGAAATAGAAGATCTGAAGGACAAGTTGATGAAAGCAAATGAGTATGTTGAAAAACAATAAAGAAAATGTGTTGAAGCATGCGATCTATTGGATAAAGTAGATGAAATTGTCTCTGGCTTGCTATAGCAATTGGATGAAAAGAAAAGAACTAAAGAATGTCAGGAAATTGAAATTCAAAGGAAGAAGGATAAATGCACTAAGCTTGAACAAGAAACAAAAATCTTGAGATCTGGTCTGGAAAAGGTGAGAAGTTTTGAAGACAAATTTAAGGTAAGATATGCAATGCTTGATGACTTGATTATCTCTCAGAGACCGACAATGGATAAAAGTGGTTTAGGGTTTGAGGAAGGTCAGAATTCTAAAGTGAAGCAATCTACTGACAAGAAGACTCAGTGCAATAATGGATGAATCAAGAATCTAGGAAGCAATTCTGGAAGAACTCCTATCAAACAACCTATTGCTAAAAGGTATTTATCTTTCAATGGTGTTTGTCATTCCTGTAAGAAGTTTGGTCATGAGGAAAAGGACTACAAAAGTAAAATGAATGATACTTTATCATTCTCCAACAAATGTTTTAAGTGCAAGATGGTTGGACATAAAGCTAGTCTGTATGAGAATAGATTGAATAAAAAAAAGGATGGAAGGAAGAATGCTACTTTCTATAAGTACAACAATCCATAATAGCCTGTCGATAACTATAGAAGAAGAAAAAATAATTATCCAGTGAAGAAGCATGATCAAATCATTTATCTAGAAGAAGCAAGAAAATAAATGAAAAGGATCTGGAGAAAAGAAGGAGAATTTAAGCAAGTTGAATCTGAATCATCAGTCTTATCTGTGTCAATCTTTGGTGTATATACGCTTGCCAATTTTTTAGTCTAGCAATGACTAAGGGGGGGCAATTATCAAAAAAATTAATAAACCCCCTCATTGGTACTTATGTCACATCATGGTAGAAGTAAATTTAATATGGTATTGGATTTAAGGAATTTCTCAGTCGCGTGTATGAAGAATGAAGTTTACAAAATTTGTAAGAATGAAGGCACACACAATTTTCGAGGAAATCTACCTGCAATTTGAAGCATTTATTACAAAAGCATTTGGAATGAAAGAAATAAATTCTAACATTTCAAGAGGCATATGTATTTTTGGAGAAGCATGCAAAGGAAGTTTAGAAGAGCAATTCATAGTTTCAGGGTTTGAAGGAGAAATCAAGTGGAATCGAAGTGTGCACCAGAAGTGAAATACCTATCCATTTCTTGTTGGAATTTATAGAGGTATTCCTATTTGTACAATATTTCATTTTTATTGCTATGGATAATTCAAGGGTTGTGAATAGTGTAGATAGAGTGCAAGTTAATTTGAGGAAATATTTGAAGAATCTATTAGAAGAGTCTATTGGTGCATTCTCTTGCATCCCTGCCAAGGTGTTTCACACATAAGATATCCATGCATTTATTTATAGTAAGATAGAAGATATGTCACCAGTCTAGTTGAGCTTTCTATGGAAGAATTAATTGGAAGAGAATCACGATGCCTACAAAGTGTTAGTTGAGAAGAAGTTGGATGTGTGGCAAAAATACCCTTTGTTTGAGTTCAACATGAAGCATATTCGAATAGTTTTGAGTAGAATTCATAATGAATATTTGTGGATTAATGATACACATTTGATTATTAGAGATACAATCAAAGATGTAACCGGTTTGTGTTCCTCTAGACCAGTTCCCAAACAAAAGGTTGTAAATGAGAAAGATATGATTGAGGTAATCGGTGTGGCTCTTGAAGGGAAATAGATTAATTTGAGATCAATTGTGGATCTGGTTATTAGGTATGCAACAATAGTCATTGGTCATAAAGCTTGTATCCCTAGTAATGACCTCACTGTTTCTACTACTGTTGTACATATTTTTGTTGATATGGTTAAAAGAGGTATGGATTATGACCTATGTGAATTACTTTAGATACATCTTTTGAATAATTTAAAGGAAATCAAGAAGAGTAAGAAGAATACTTTTCAATATGGAAATTTGGCTATCTACTTACTCTTTTACTTTTTAAAAGAGTTACTGATAATAGGAAGAATAGAATGGTCAAATATAGAGCCTTTTTCCCATAAAATTAGGAACTTCATGATAAATCTTGGAAATTCGGATGCACAAGAGACTACTCTTGCTACATTGGAACTTTTCAAATTTGAATGAATAGAAGGTCAAGGATTCCAACAAGTATTATTGAAAGGTACTCTAGAAGTATCAATTTCTTAGTGTCTAAAGATTTCTATCACATGGACGCAGTTGAATCAAGGTTGGTATGGATATCTGAATTAGATTATGAAGTGTCAAAGGCTGAAATTGATTATTATGAAAAAATTCTTTTGGAAATCCCTAAGAATCTTAATGTGGATGGAAATCCCTAAGAATCTTAATGTGGAAGGTACCTCTAGTAGTGCAATTGGAATAGGAAGAAAATAAAGAGTGTTGTAAAACAAGAAGTTGAAGAAGTGAGTCTAAGAGAGCTCAACATGAGCATGAAAGAGTAAATATTCAAGGAGCTCTGGAAGAATTACAGAAAGTTAATCCTGATGCTAATTTTTATTCATCTATTTCTATTGTGGAGAATCTAAGAAATTTGATTAATTCTTTGAAGGTGTACATCTCCGGACTGGAAGTGAATGCTGGAATCAGGTCTACTGAAGAAAAACTTGAAGATATCAAGGAAAAATATGCAAATGTACATAGTCATGTGATAAAGGAGTTGGAGAGTGTACAAGCTTGTGAGGAAGAGGCATAGGATCTACTTTCTTTTTGCCTAAATTGGTCTGGCAGTACACTAAACATAATAGATGAATAAAGGAGTAGTGAAACTCGGATGCTCACTCAGGAAGATACATACAAATTAGAAGAACATAGATACAATAAGCGGTGGTCCTACATGGTGTAGCTTCAAGATAAATTATTTACCCTATAGGAACAAAGAACAAAAGAACTATTAAGAAGTTTTTGGCACTCAGAGACATTCAATTAAACTCAGACATGTTCCTATTTCTAGTGCTCTTGACAGTATTGGTGAATTATCAAAGATAAATTTTAATCCCAATACTTTATAAAATGGTATAGATTCCTTATCTAATCTTGAACTATTTCACAAGACTCTTGTAAGTGAAAGAGGATTATGGGAAGAAGGAAAAGTGTCATCGAAGTTCATCCTAGAGAGTCTCAAAGGTTCTTCTTCTTCAAGTTGATTCAATTTTTATGTTCATATCTTTTTTATTATATTTTGATGCATATATACATCTATATTAGACCCCATCCTTTTCCATTGATGTCAAAGGGGGAGAGGTAGAGGTTGGCAGAGAATTTTTTTTTTGAGAAGAACAGTCTTGTTAGGGGGATTATTCAATTTTTTCATCTATTGAAAAATGTTTTTGTCATGCATGTTGTCATCAATGCCAAATGGGGAAATTTTTGGAAATATGGATCCTTACAACATGAGCATGAAGTGTGTATGGTATGTGTTGGTTGTTTCTGTTTTGTCATTGATGTCAACATGGTGACAATTATATGGGAAGATTACTCAGTTTACTGGGAGCTATTCTTTGTCGATAGTATTCTTTTGTGATGAGTCAGTGCATTGGTATTTGAGTCCAAAATTCACTACAAGAATAGATATGACTCTAATCTCTTAACCATGTTATCATGTCTCATTTAGATATCTATATCCTAGATCTTGAGAAGTTTTGGGTTGTGAGTAGAAATTTATCTTTGATAGAGTTCAACTATGTATTCTACTATTGTTCCTTGCTCAACATATCTATGCGAGAGACTTCACATTTTCTCATTTTAATGCTACAATTTTAATGGTAGTCTCTTTGATGATAGTATGATGTAAATTTGATGTGGTATTAGATCTGGAAGGTGTTTTCTTTAAGGATTGTATGTTGGTTTGGAGAATCTATGAGTTAAGTTCTAGTCTTGGATGACCTAATGTATGGAATTCACTATGAAGACTAGTTATGCTTTATGGATTTCATTCGACTTGGTATAATGAACTACATGGATAAAATGTTTTAATTCATATATGGTGCTGACAAGAGTCTTTTGATTATTTTTTCTTCATCTAATTAGGCCAACCTAATTCATGATTAAGACATACTTGTATATATAAGATTCCTTAAAGAGAGAAAGAGGTATGAAGTGAGTGGGAGTGTGAGTGTGGAAGAAAGGTGAAAGAGGATCTGAGCCTAAATGTTTTATCAGTTGGGATTAGAGCATATTTTTTTAGCGACTGTTGTGTGAGGTAGTACTTCATATTCTAAGCTTCATTAGATTTGAATCCTGCACATTAAAGGTGTATTCTATTAGTTCAAACCTTTTGGTAGTGAGCCACAATCTTCATATCTTGGTGGTTAACCAGATTTTGTATTCAAGCAGTGAGCCTTTTTTAAGGACAGTGAGTCCTTGCAATGAGCACTATAATATCTTGTATCCAAATATAATATATTTTGAGATAACCCTCGTCGTGGCTTTTCCCTTTTTGGGTTTTCCATGTAAAAATCCTGGTGTTCATGTGTGTGGTTGCATTTATTTGTTTCTATGTTCTCTCTTGTTGATACAGTTAGAATTGTGATAATGGTTAGATGGATTTCATGTGAGTGTTTTTATGGAATACTGATTCACCCTCCCTCTCAGTATTTCAGATGTTCAACAAAATTCATTTTATTCTCCCATTAATTAAATAATTAAGGTTATTTGATTAATCCATCATTTTATGCCCTTTTGATTAAATAATGTCAATATTATTTAATTAAATGTCATTAATCCTACTTGATTAATTCCTAATTATTTAATTAAAGCTCTTAATTATTTCAAGTTGTACAATTAAATTATTTTCATGAATTATTTAATTGACTAATTTTCCTCCTTCCCTCCAACTTGCACAAAGAATATTCCACATGGAATATTCCCTTTTCAAATTCAAATTATTCCCTCCAACTCAAAATATCTCCAACATAATTCCTAAAATTATGGGATATCATTGAGTATGTCAAGGATTATGAACCCTTGATCTAATCCTTGATCCATGTCTCATGTATTATCAACCACTTGATAAATTCTTGATCCATGTCTTCATCTCTCATTCAGTTTCATCCATTGATTAGAATTTCAAATCATGACCATTGATCCATATCTTATAAATCTATAAATACCAAGACATTTCATATCAAATGGGGGACACATCATATGCAAAGTTAATCTCTTAAATTGATCACTCATTCTTGAGCAACTTGAGAGCCTTTTTGTGTGAGTCAACCTCATCAATCATCATCAAGCTTTTACAAATCAACAAGGATTAGGAAAATTTGAGCAATCCACACCCATACCATCACTCAAAGTGCACTCAATCCATAGTGGGATTGTAGGTTTGTTGGTTATTTGATTTAATTGTTTAGAATTTAGATTTCTTTGATGTTGTTTGAATCATTTTGACTATGTTTACTAAATTTAATTGGATTATTACTTTTATTTGATCAGTTTCTTATTTAATCGCTTCATTTTAGTGTTATTTGATCAATTGAATTCATATGGTTACATATTGGCATGCTCAATGGGACCCACGTCCTTATCTAACCAATTTTGTTTAAGTTTGATTGGACATTGGAGATTCTAGAAGCAGATCGACACCTTTGTAGGTGACAAGGTGACACTTTTGTAAAGACTAACACCTTTGTAACCCAAAGAGTGACACTTTTGCAACTCAAAGGGTGACGCCTTGCATTATATCGACATCTTTTTTTTTTAACCACTTCTATTATGATGTAGGTGAAAAAGAAACACATTTGCAAATATTGATGCTTACAAAAAATTTGGATGCCTTTGTAGAATTACAAACCGACACCTTTCTTTAATAGAGTGATGCTTTTATTTGACATAGCGAACCTTTGCAAGAATAACAATAAGATCAATTTTTAGGGTTTTAACTATTTTCAAACTACTTTTCATCTAATCCTAACAATCTAATGTTTGTTTTTCTCTATTTCCGGAGGCTAATCTTAGCAAGAAACTTCTCTTGGAAGAGTTGGAACATAATTAGAGATTTTGATTAATAGATCTTTAATCCATAACACATTTTTTGATTTAGTGCACTAAAAAAATTTCATCTTTACTTTGGTGCAATAAAATGAACAACACAACTTACATGTTTTCTTTGGGTTTAAAATGAACTCATCTTTCCTTTGGTTTTAAAAATTGACAATACAACTTACATGCCTTGGATTTGGTGCTTAAAATAAACCAAAAATTTGATCTTTGGTGCATGCTTAAAATGAACATGAGTTCTTTGTATTCCGTGATTAGTAGGTTTTAGATGTGTATCCTCTCCCCACGTGCCTTGTGAAAACTTGGGTAGAGAGAAACATCTTTAACTTGTATTTTGTTTTTCATTTTAGTTGAAGGATTTTTTTATCTATCCTCTCCCCTTGCACTACGTGTGATCTTGGGTGACGAAAACATAGCAACATGAATCCTTCCTTTTATTGGTAGAATGCCTGCCTTGGGACACATCTTTATTGAGAACCCAAAGGATCGACCTCAACTGATGTTTTCTAGCATGCTATATAAATTGGATGAGAGTGAAAGTTGTAGTTTGATTTGTGCATGTAGCATACTAGAATTTTGCTAGTGGTCTAGAGAATTTCTAGATCATGAGGAGATGTTTATGTAGCCAGTAGTGTTGATGGATGTTCCACCCACAAAGAATCAATTTGTTTTAGAAACCTATGAGACCTATTGAATTTCGTTTATAGTGGTGCATCATGGCAATATTGACATGAGAAGTTACTCACCATTTCTAGTCCTTGGTTGAGGTGATAAAGTGTCTTGTTATGATCTAATCCTTTCAAGGTGAGGGATGTTAAGGTGGTACATGAATTTAGCATACCCTATTTACCCATTCCTTGGATAGAGATTGACACACAAGTGTGGTGAGCCTACTATAGTTGGAAAATCCTTGTAATATCACTAAATAGGTTGTACATCATGGCATGTTTTCTTGTGGAGACCTTGTGACACTCTTTAGTGTGGGCTTGTGGAAGGACATCATGTGAAAATCATCTAATCACCCAATCAAGTCAATTTACATGTTGTATATTGTGGTTTTGCAAAATCAAAACATCAAACAACTAGGTTAACTCACATTTTAAAGATCCTTTGACATATCGATGCATTTGTTTCAAAAGTGTCACACTTTTGTGCAAACCAATGTTTCTATTTTTATCAAAATGGTGCTTTTTCTATACATCGACACTTTTGCACATCTCAATGCATTTGTTAGAGAAAATAGAAATTTGTATAGAAATTCCTTTGTTTGGATAGTTTGATGCTTATGTCAAACATCAATGCCTTTCTAAAAAAATAGAGTGATGCCATTGTTAAAACTGGAAAACAACAAACTTCAAAACACTTTTTTGATTCTTTAGTTTGGTTCAAAAACATTATATGGTTTGAAATTCATGAAAATCAAACTGATGACTATTTGAATTACTCAAAATGTTAATGAAATTATGCCTTTTAGCTTCATTTTGGAAATATCAAGACCTTACTAGTGCTTATTTTGATCAACCTTTTTGAAACAATAGCAAGATGTTAAATCCAATTCTTTCAACAACTTGATATTAGATGTTATCTATTTGAAAACTATATCTTCACACCTCACTTCTTAATTTGTCATATTGCTTGGAAACAATCTATTTTTCAAGTATTAGGTCAAATTATTATCAAATCATGGTGAGCTAGCATAATTTAGAGCCACAAGTCTACTCTTAAAGTTGAAAATTCATTATCATCAAAATAAAAAATAATATTAGGTCTAGTTCAAACCATTTTATACTTTGAAAGCTTCATATCACTTCATCCAACTAAAATCCAATAAAAAAGATTGTCCAAAATTGGTTAAGGTGTCACTTTTACCCCAATTTGAAGAAACATTTGAACAAAATCATTTGAGTAAATGGTGCAGGAGCACCCTCATGCTCAAATTTGAGTTTTTATCTTGTTTTATGTTGTTTGATGTAAAGAAGGTAATTTTGGACCATTAATGATCATTTGGAGTCATTCTAGACTATTTTTGAATGTTTTGGAGTCATAATGCAAATGATGTCAAGAAAATTGTCAAAATTGTAAAAGTTGTCATTGTGAAAGTTGTCAAAAGTGTATTAAGGTTACAACTTTGATTAGGAAATTAGTTGTGGGTGGCTAGTAGTTGTAAAATACTTATAAAAGAATAAATACATTTTGTAAACACAAATTTCAAGGTTGGGCGGGTTGGAAAAGATGAGAATGAAAATTGAAATCAATTTGGAGCAAATTTTCTGTGCATTTTTCTGTAACAGTCATTTTCTTTCATGTGGTATGGATCTGTATGACCTTTGTATGACCTACACATAGTATGGTTGGAAATATAATTGAGTTATCTTTCATTTGGTTTTGTTTTGGTTAAATTTCATTAAGTTCAGATAAATTTATAGCATTTTTTAAAACAAGTCTGAATCTGCCCTAGGGTTTCTAGTGAACAAGAAAATTCCATATATTTTCTTCCCTCCATCAAAAAATATCTAAAAATTGGTGAAAAGTTCTATTTTGAGGGTATATAAAAATTCTTTAGAGGATATTTCATAGTTTTCCATTTTGATGAAGTTACTAATGAAAGTTTTCTTGCATTTGGGTGTAGACAATCCAAAAAAAACCTTCTTAGAAGTAGGACACTCATTTTTTGAGGCCTTTCATGCAAAACAACCCTACCTTATTTTTAGATATGTATAATAATGGAAAAATGGGTATCCTAAATGGGACTCCTTTTCTATAAATCAGATTTGGATCAAAAGATATGTCTAATTTTCCTTTTTGAAAAGCTACAAGCAAGAATGAGGGTTTGTGAAGGAAAACCCACTTGTTTATGAACAAAGGCACTTGTTTAAGGTTGTTTTGAGTTTGATTACCCCTGATCTACATCAAATTGGTATCAAAGCCCAAATATCTAGGCATAAAATTTTTGAGATTTTTTATGTATTGTATTTTTACAAGTTGAAGCAAGAACCTAGATGCCAAAATACTACGTAGTGAAGAAAGGAGGAGACCTAGGTGAGGTATCACAAAGACAAGAAGAAACAAGGTGAAAGAGACTTTCTTGAGAAAGGATAATGTAAATGTTAAGAATATTTTTCTGTGGAGACATGTAGAGTAAGGAGGTGCTAAGAAAAAAACAAGTGATGATAAAAGAGAGAAGTGAGATGAAGAAGAAGGATGAGAAGGTAAAACAAATTAATATTGAGCAAGAGATAATAGACTTGAGGCAAGCCTTGAAATAAATGGAAAAAAATGAGAAAAAATGCAAGAAAAAATAGAAATTGAGATGTAGCAGTTGCTTGAGAGAGAAAATCAGGAATTTGGTTGACATTTACCAATAAGAAAGAGGATAAAGTGGCCTATTAAGAAGATCATTCAGAGGAGAAGGAAAAAAATGACAACAACAATAATGGATGAGTTGCAAGATATGTTGAATGGAAGGGTGCTAGAAGAATTTAAAGAGACAAGAAAATATTATGTTTTTGAAACTAAGTCTTTTTGTGAGTATGTGTTTATAGGTGCAGCAAATGAAAATGAAGATGGAAAATAGTCTAAAGAAGGAGAAGTGCATACAGTGTATGAAGATTGTTATACAAATGTAGCCCACATGGAGGATATCTTAGGTGTTGAAGTGGAGTTTTTGGTGTAAGGAGATAAAGAGGAGACATCAAGGTCTTAATATTTTATTTCTAATATTTGATTGGACTATGTATGTGTAGGTTTGTTAGACAAGGAGATACAACTCATTGAGAAGCAGACTCTTGAAAGAGATTAGGTTCAAAGGAGGATGCCAAAAGAGGAATACCTTGCAAGAAAGAAAGAAGGGGAGTTGAGAAGACAAACTAGAGAAAACAAGTGGAAGACACAAAGACAAATCCAAGAAGAAATCAAGGAAATAGTGCAGAATAATTGGAAGACTAGGAAGAAAACAAATCCCTACACTCAAGTGGACTTGAGTCTTTCTTTCCCTTGAGAATATGGTGCAGGAGCACCCTCATGCTCAAATTTTGGTTTTTGTCTTATTTTTTGTTGTTTGATGTAAATAAGGTAATTTTGGACTATTAATGATCATTTTGAGTCATTCTAGACTATTTTATAATGTTTTGGAGTTATAATGTAAATGATGTTAAGAAAATTGTCAAAATTGTAAAAGTTATCATTATGAAAGTTGTCAAAAGTGCATTAAAGTTACAAATTTGATTAGGAAGTTAGTTGTGGGTGTTTGGCAGTTGGAAAATGATTGGGAAGTCATAAATTCATGTTTTAATCATGAATCCCAAGGTTTGGAAAGTTGGAAAAAATGGGAATGAAAATTAGAATCAATTTGAAGAAATTTGTTTGTGCATTTTTTCTATAAGTCATGTTTTTTCACATGGTACAGATCTGTACGGCCTTTGTATGACCTACACATGGTATGTTTGGAAAGAAAATTGATTTATATTTTATTTGGTTTGGTTAAATTTCATTAAGTTTAGAGAAAGTTATAGCGTTTTTTGTAACAGCAGGTCTGAATCTACTTTAAGGTTTCTAGTGAACAAGAAAATTTCATATCTTTTCTTCCCTCTATCAAAAATCTCTAAAAATTGGTGAAATTCTTTGTTTTGAGGGTATCTAAAAATATTTTAGAGTATATTTCATAGTTTTCCATTTTTATGAAGTTACTAATAAAAGTTTGCTTGCATCTGGGTGTAGACAGTCCTAAAAAAAACCCTCTTAGAAGTAGGATAGTCATTTTTTGAGACCTTTTGTACAAAACAACCCTACCTTATTTTTAGATATGTGTAAGAATGGTCAAATGGGTATCCTAAATGGGTCTTTTTTTTGTAGATTAGTTCTAGATCAAAAGATATGTCCAATTTTCCTTTTTGAAAAGCTATAAGCAAGAATGAGGATTTGTGAAGGAAAACCCACTTTTTAATGAACAAAGACACTTTTTTATAGTTGTTTTGAGTTTGATTACCCTTGCTCTACATCAGTAAAACATCATCATTATCTTCCAAGGTTATCACAACTAGGTCACAATGTAAAAAGAACATGGAGTCTAATACAAACGATTCAAATGTTCCCATTTCTACAAATGGTTCTATTGATGAGTGTTTTTGCACTAGACAACATAGATAAAACAAAAGTGTTCTATCTCTCTTGAAAGGTAATTTTTTGTAGAGAAGATTCAAAAAATGACCCCAAGGTTTTGGATGTCAAGTCTTGACTATGCAAAAACAACTCAACAGTTGATGTGATTTACTGGTATCATGAGGGGCCTTTATGGTAACAAAGATTGGAAGCCTATGGGATTATAATGAAGGTTCAAAATTATGAGGACTATTTAAAACCCTATTTGTAACTTCAAAACAATAATCTAAAAATAACCTTGTATCATCAAATATAGTAGTTTGGGTGATGCTTTAGTCCACTGATACATTTTGATCAATTTTTCGACAACGGCCCATCGGAATTTCGACGATGCCGGGCCAGAATTTTGATGTTTCAAATGTTGTCAAAATTCTGACGCAATAACAATGACAAACAACCTTCAAAATTCCAACGGGCTGTCGTCGAAAAATTGATCAAAATGTATCAGTGATCCTATACTAACACAGATTTATAAAGAAATAGAAAAAGGTTGAGGATTTAAGAGAAATCCTATTTTTGAGAATCTAAAGACATATGCAACAATGGTTGATGCTTCAGATAGACAAACTCCCTAAAACTTAGCTTTGGTTAACCAAGATTAAACCTACATTACTATAGAACAAGTGCAATATTTAGAGGTAACCTTCAGATTTTTAGGTTGTAACATCCATACATAAATGCATAAACATCCACAGTTGAACTTAAGTGCATTAAATTAGCCCAAAATAACCATACAAATCAATTTACCATTAAAAAAATATAAATGGTATGAGCAGGAATTTCATCAAGATATCCTAACACTTTTTCATTATAAAAACTAAACATAAACTAAGAATGTTGAAATAAAGCCGGAAGATAGAATCATGCATGCATTCAAAGAACACGAGGAGATCACCGACACTTCAATGCTTTCACTTGTATTTCTTTAGAATGTTTATTATGACAATCCTTCTCAACCCCTTTCAAATGAGAGGAGACTGTCTTTTATAGAAAATTTGAGCAAAATCAATGATGGAGATAATCTCAACACTAATAGCCTAGATTTAATATTCCCTTAGGGTTTAGTGATGTAGGAGCATCCTGGGTTGTGAGAGAAATCTTGCATCAACCAAAATAATGCATTTTAATTTTTATATTTTTTTAAGGTTTGGTAGGTGATTTATTTAATATGGTAATTTGAAAGGTTAGAATAAAATAAATATTAAATTATTACCCTTTTATTATATTATTGCAAATTCTGGAAGTGGAGATAATTTAGAAGGGAACTTCGAGAAATTGTCAATTTTAAAAATTTGCAAAAATAGACTTGTGTGAGATTTGGAGGGAGTTATAATTTTTAATGATGCATTTATTTATTTAATTAATTAATTCATGAAAATGTGGGCACCCAAGGTGAGTTGGCAAGAGTTACATTGGAAACTGCCTAAAATCTAGGAATTGACTCCCTTTTTGGCAATTTTGGTGGGAGTGGATTTATGAAAGCATTTTCTATATTACAGAAATTTTTTGGAATTGATTTTTGGGAGGTTTTTTTCCCAACTTGGTTGTGGATTTTTGTTGGAGAAGCTTTGGAAACCTATTTTTGAAGATTATAGGAAATTTGGACTTGGTTTTGGTAGCCATTCTTGAATAGATTGTGTAGGTTGTTGTTGCAGGTGTGGATTTTCTTAGAAAAGGTGGAAGGGAATTTTTTTGCAGGTATGAGGGTTTGAAGACAACAATTTGAGGTTATGACATTGTTGTGCAAGATAGGAACAACTGTAGGTTGAACATTGCCACTATAGGTTGTGGGTTGAGGTTGTATGTGAAGGGAAAGAGTTGTTTTTGATGTATTTTTTTTAATTTCATGTCATAGATCATTTTGAGACTCATTTATATTGTTTTCCATCTGTCCATGAGACTAATTTATTTGTTGTAATCAGATTTCAAATGGTTTTGTATGCATTTTTAATGTTTGGAAAAACTATGTTGAAGAAGTTGAATATAAAAGCTATGATCTTGTTGCAGATTTTTCCACATTAGTTTTTATTCTTTTTGAAGTGTTTTGATTTCATATTTGAAGGGAGATTATCCCTATTTCATCAATGGTATCAAAGTAGGAGATCCTGAGTGTGTAGGCAAAAGCACCAGTGTGAGGCAATTAGCACTAAGACTTGTGGTGGTGTGTTTGTGATTTATGTGTAGACAGATCATCGTACGTGAGACAATCTATACTTGAGAGGATGGGATGGGTCATGAGGATTCCCATAAGAATTTTATTCTATGAACAATATTGGGAAGAAGTGGAAAATATGAACTATCATGAACAATTTGAAAAGATCAAGGTTGAAGTAGATGTATTGAAAAATATGGTAAGGACATAAAAGATTGGGATGAGAGATACAAGAAGAAGAATTTTTTCATAAAAGAGGACAACAAAGAGAATATTATAAACAAAGAGTTTTGCATCCCTTTGGTAGGGGTTGAATGTAAGGAATAATATGTGGGGGCAACCCATAGAAATGGAGAAGAGAATGAGGTGCAAGTTTTAGTGATAGCATGTGAATCGAGTGCATTATGTGAAGTGGATGAAGAAGGTTTGCAATAAAAAATTGTGAACATGGATGGTCCTAAGTTTGATGAGAAGGTTGGTGAAGATAAGAATGATTCATTGTTGAAATAAGAGATGGAAAGAATCAACAAGTTCTTTGAAGGGGAGTTGATGGACAAACATGAAGATGAGTTTGTAAAACTTGTCATTGGAGGTGAGAAGATGGATGTTGCAACAAAGAATGAGGAAAAAGATGTTGGGGCAGCAAACAAGAATGAGGTAAATTTTCTTTTTTAATTTAGTTTTAATAATTATATACCTTCTTTGGTGAGTGTATAAGAGGATGTCAAGCAAGAAGAGAGTATTCAACTGGAAATTTATAATTTTCATGGAATAGTAATTGTAGATTTTTATAAGGATATAGTTGATTTTGATTATTGTTTGGATAATGCATATTTGGATATAGAATTTGTAGAGGATGTTGATGGTAAAACTTGGTTGAGGTGTTCAGATTATGGTGGGTTGAATCCCACAAAAGTAGAGAGGAGAATGTATGGTATTAAGAGGATGGTACATGGTGGATACAAGTCCACAAGAGGAGAGATGAATGGAGTGCAAAGTTGTCAGAGAAGGAGGTTGCTTGTTCCAACTAAGTGTTAGAAGAAGAGAAAGATGAAATTTTATAAGAATAAAGAAAAATGGTGGATCCAAAGAAAACATATGGTATTCAAATGTTTGAGTTTTCAACTCATGAAACATTTCACTTACCTTGGATGTCTAATGCAGGAGCATCGTGGGTTGTGAGAACAATCTTGCATCAACCAAAAGAATGCATTTTAATTTTTCTATTTTCCTAAGGTTCGGTGGGTGATTTATTTAATATGGTAATTTGAAAGGTTAGAATAAAATAATATTAAATTATTACCCTTTTATTATTTTATTGCAAATTCTAGGAGTGGAGATAATTTAGGAGGGGACCTTGAGAGTTGTCAATTTAAAAAATTTGCAAAAATAGACTTGGGTGTGAGATTTGGAGGGAGTTATAAGTTTAAATGACGCATTTATAAATTTAACTAATTCATTCATGAAAATGTGGGCACCCAAGGTGAGTTGGCAAGAGTTACATTGGAAACTACCTAAAATCTAGGAATTGACTCCCATTTTGGCAATTTTGGTGGGAGTGGATTTATGAAAGAATTTTCTATATTATGGAAAAAAATTAGAATTAATTTTTGGGAGGTTTTTTTCCCAACTTGGTCATGGAATTTTTTTGGAGAAGCTTTGGGAGCCTATTTTTTAAGATTACAGGCATTTTGGACTTGGTTTTGGTAGCCATTCTTGGCTAGATTGTGTAGGTTGTTGTTGTAGGTGTGGATTTTCTTGGAGAAGGTGGAAAGGATGTTTTGTTGCAGGTATGAGGGTTTGAAGATGAAATTTGAGGTTATGATATTGTTGTGCAAGATAGGAACAACTGGAGGTTGAATATTGCCACTACAAGTTGTGGGTTGAGGTTGTATGTGAAGGGAAAGAGTTGTTTTTGATGTATTCATTTTAATTTCCTATCATAGATCATTTTGATACTCATTTATATTTTTGTACGTCAGTCCATGAGATTGATTTATTTTTTGTAATCAAATTTCAAAGGGTTTTGTATGAATTTCTAAAGTTTGGAAAAACTATGTTGAAGAAGTTGAATATAAAAGCTATGATCTTGTTGCAATTTTTTTCACATTAGTTTTTATTCTTGTTGAAGTGTTTTGATTTCAGATTTAAAGGGAGAATATCGCTATTTCATCATTTAGGGTACATTAAATTTATTTAAAATTAATCCCAATATAAAAATAGGATCACATATGAACCTAGGAAAATGTAAAATATCCTTAAATATTTTATATTAAGAAACATTCTACAAAATTCCCCCAAAACTAGGTGCATGCACTTTGAGATAACTAATTTTATCCAATAACTAGAAATTACAAATATTTATCTTTTATTATAATATCTCCAGCTTCTTTCTCTTTTATAGCATATTTAACAAAATTAGCCAAGGTTGTGGCAAGCTGTTGGTAAGGTGGCAGCTAAGCTCTGTTAATTTTGAAGGCACTAACTTTAAATTCCTCCATCTATTCCATGTGTAAGTTCACATAGACCCTTCTCTACTTAATTAACTCTTCTGAATTTGAAAATTCCTTAGTAGCCATATCCATAAAATCACCATCTAGGCCATTTGTAGGTCCCTTGTGAACTCTCACTTGTGAAGCTTTCCTGACAACCTCACCATCTAGCTTCTTTGTATAAATTATAGCTCTAGCCAAGGGCCCCAAAAATGAATCACAATCGGACAGTATATCATTGATCCTATCCACAACCATCTGAAACTTAGGAAAAACCTTAGAAATGATTTCCTTGTGGAAATCAATCACATACATCCAAATTTCTAGATGCTTCATTTCCTCATTAGTCAAAATATCATCCCTGTCTATAATTTTTGTAGACAAAATTCTTATGAATTACAACTTCAGGCACTTGAGCTCATAATATTTCATGAAAGCAATGTAGTCCTCGGTCTCTTTATCAACTTCTACCTTCAAAACTAGGAAATTGTTATGCATCTCAACTCCAACCTCCACTTCCTTGTCACCTATACCTACAAAAGGAACAATCCAATATGAGGTGACCTTCGTCTAATTCTTCATTCTCTCCATCTTGTTAACTTCCTCCTTTGATAGAATTGTGGGAGTGGACATCTCTGCAAGAATCTCTTGGTCTATAGTAACCATTTTCTGGATAAAGGAAATCAATTTTTCCACTTGTTCCTTTAACTCCTTTGTGGCTTGGTCTTTATCCATTCTATTTAGAATGGTCATCATTGACCACTAGAATTCATATATTTCTCATTGTTGTACTATTTGGACAAATGTTTATGGAAGTCACCTTATACTCAGAAGGAAATATGCTTGTAGCATCCTTGTCCACTGTCAGGGCTGTTGGCCTACACATGCCATGATACCTTCAAATGGGCCCGAGGATCACACACCATATGATCTTTTTCCTTCAATTGTCATTCCAACCAAGAATGAGTTGATGTTTGTTCTATCGAATATGTGGCAACAATCTCACATTCTCACAAATCCTCTTGTTCTTCCTTAATACACTATTCTCTTATTGTTTTCTGAAATTGAGAAGAATCAATTTCCGCTTCCTTTTACTTCTTTTACTATTTTTATTCTTCTTCAAGCATCTCCTCTTCTTGATGCTCCTATTACATTATGTCATCCTCTAGGATCTCTTCTTCTTCTTCATTTTATCACTCCTCATAAACTTCTTCTATTTTGTCTCCCCGAGGAGGCCTCTCTTCATCATCATCATCATCAGTATCATTCCCCTCTAGCTCAAAAACCTTGAATCCCTCATCTAGCTCTTCCACATGTTCTTCATGTTCAGAGGCTATGGATTCATCACCCATGTCAGTTGTATCTTCGATATTTTTTCTCTCTTTTTGTTACATTTCTTCCCATATATTTTCAATATTCTCCATTCTTGGTGGTTCTAGAGTAGTAGGAGGAGTAGTAGGAAGGGAAACAAAAATTTGAGTCATAAGAAGCCTATTATCTAGGGATAATAGGGATTCTAACAATACCATAGGCATATTCTTCAAGCATGCAACAAAATTTCCAGGTAGAGAGGTAGCAAAAGGCAGAATAGAAGGGAGAGTAGGCTTTAGTGTAGAAAAGGTAGGTTGAGTAGGTGGAAGCGAGGAGAAAGAAGGGGATGATGTGGTAGAGGAAGAAGACTCAACCAAGATTATGGAAGTGACTAGAGTGGTGGATGGAAGGTGGATAAAGATTTCCATAGCAAGCAGAGAAGATATGGGTGGCGGGAGTGGAGCAAGAGCAAAGGGAAGTGGTGTAGTAGATAGAGGTGGTGATGATGGGTGAGTGGTTGATTGAGCTTGAGAGCCTTCTTTTGATGGTAATGGTTCCTCTTTAATAGTTTCTATTATAAAATTTCCACCCGTCTTCACCTTCTTGGAGATAGGCTTGCACCCTTCCACAACCTTCCTCTCGTAAATATGATGTTTCTCTATTAGATGCCTCTTAGGTACCTCCTTTCTCTTCCAAGATTGGGTAGTAGGAGGATACATGGTGCTCTTACTTGATGAAATTACTTCGAGAGAACCTTCTTGAGCTGCTTCATCTTTAGTTTTTTAACCATCACAATTGCCACTTCTTCATTATTTGCATCACTGGATAGGTAACCACATCAATATTTGTCTCCTCTTCCTCATTCCAATTGATCTAAGGAAGAGGGATGCACTTTTGGAACTCATCGATGTTTACATTCTTGATTTCAATATCATACAATTTGTCCCAGTTGGAGATCTTTGATGTGATCTTAGCATCATGGCACAAGTACATCTTGGCTGATTTTTCTTTCTTGATTTTTCCTTATTTCTTACCATTTTCCATATTACTTGCAAGAATAGTGTGCAATGACTTATGTTGACATTTTGTGGGTTTTGATGGTTTTTAGGCCGGGACCATACATAAGCCAAGTGAACTGGCACCAATGAAGTGGCAACTTGTGAGTCGAAACTCACACATGAAATCCCACAAATCATTTTCTGCAAAGCTCAATCACTTAGCAATTTTGGGTCTATCCATGTAGGCACATGGTAAAAATGAATGTTCAAATTTTGCAAGGCTAACACTTAATATTTTCAATCAACTTTTATCATATGGAAAAAGGTGATGTAGAAGCCATCGGGCTGAAAGCCATTAATGTTTGTGCCATAAATCTAGCATGGATTTAATGGAATCCCATAGGATGATTCTCGCAAAGGTCCAATGCTTAACCATTCTCACATTAAGTTCATTTAAGCACATGGGAAATGCATGCTCAAATGTTTAAATGTTTAATACTTAGCATTTCCATCAATTTTTACCATTGTGGAAAAATGTAATGTGAAAACCACTGATGCAGGAGCCAAGGGTGTTTGAGCTATAAGTTTGGTAGAAATGAGATGGCACCTCACTCTGAGAATCCTACATAGTCATCTCTGCATAATGGTTTTGATTTCAAACATCAAGGGTTCCAACAAGGTTATCATGATTCACAAATCTTTGTCACATTTAACCATCGGTTTCAATCTTGCGGAAAAGGGACATGTAGAAATTGAGGATAATGAAGCCAAAAATATGGAATGAATGCCATGGAACCCCACATATTCAAGTCTCATGTTAGTGGATGGAATGTGGATATTGGCCATGCGGAAGCCGCCAGAGTCTAAGACAAATATTTGAAAGATAGGGATGGAATCCCGTGAAGGGATTTCTGTGAAAAGGGTTACAAGTCTAAATTAAACATATGCATTTAGACTTCATTAAATTTGACCAAGAAAACACTCTACAAACCTAGATTTAGCATTGAAAAACACTTCATGACCTCATGCAAACCTTAACAAATGATCTTCGAAATGGAAATTGGAATGGTGTAAAGGAAATTTCATACCTAAAACTGTGATCAAAGATGAGGTAGCTCAATCAAAAACAACAAGAAGCAACCAACCTTAATCACACAAATTCATAATAGTGCCAAAATTTTAAAATGTGGGGTGAAAAATTAATTGAAACCCATACTATTTATAAGAGAACTCACCACTAATGTGAAATTAATGCAAAAAATCATTTCAAAACTCACACTAACTCTAATTTGTGGAAACTCGAGAGTCAAAAGTAGTAAGGATATGGGAAACTAGGATGTGAAATTTGATGCTATGTGGGCCAGTAGACTGCAAAAGCTAGGTTGATGTGGGCTGAGATAATGCAATAACAATCCATGTGGAAGCCGACACTCATGGTGCCATCACTGTGGAATTTGGCAAGTGAAATTCTGAAGGTGGAAAATCACATTAGAAACCCACAGACAACAAAAGACACTCCAACATTTTTCTCATGGATTCCCACAAGGAAAAACTTGTACAAGGATACTAAGTCATTTTTTTAGGATTTTCAAAGGGTGCTAATAATTTTAAGGGAAAGTGGACCAAAGGCTGAAAAGTGAAGAAAAAAAGAAAAACTAAATAGATGCAGGAAAAGTTGACACAAGAAAAAGCAAAAAGAAAAGAGGGGGTCCCCATTTCATAGGGCCTGTGTGCAAAATGCACAAAAAATGATGAATCTACTAGGAAATTCTCTAGAGAATTTCATAGATAAATGAAGATCCAAGACCCAAAATCTTTGATTTTGTATCCCTTGAACAAATAGACACTTGCGAGCACCATTCTTAAAGAACCAAACTAGGGCAGGAAATAAACAGTCCTAAGGGGAAACCATTGTGTGTGCAAATGATGTTCATTATTCCCCACTTGAGAAGGACCCCAACAAGAAGCAACAAAACACTAAGCATAAGGCTACGTAAGTAATTTTTTTTCCAAAAGAAACATGGATAGAGCCTTGCTACTAGTCATGCATCTATAGCCCTGACATGGGTGTCACTGATATCTTTCTGAGCATAGCTTTATTGCTAGTTGGGAATCCATATCCCCATTAGAGTTATTCGGATCCTCCTAGAACATTTATTTGGGACCCTTGATCATTATCCTTCTATTTTTTTTGTGTTCCTTCTTTTTTTTTATGTTCAACACGTAGGCAATGAATCTTAACTCAGGGCTAAAGATACCAATTGCACTAAAACAAAAAATAAATATTTTTCACCTTATATTGAATAGCCATGTTGTAACTCAAAAATACTTCTCAGTTATTTAGATGTGTGCATGTAATGTGTGAGGTTTCATCTGTATGACAAGACACTTTGAAGTTCATAATGGACAAAAAAAGATACTCAAAATAATCTATCATCAGTATGCTAAATCGTACCCTTCCAAGAAACAAGATCAGAATTTATCAAAGATAAACTAGACTCACTTCCTAGTAGAAATACCAACTATTCAAAATTATGCCCAAAACCCAAAAAATATGGGAATGATACGATGAAAAATCAACCTACTCTAACTATGTACAAAAGGGGTGAGCTAAGAACAACTGAAGCCAAGAATTAATGTTTCAAATACTTCCCATTGACAAGTAGTAGTACATCTTCACCCATGATAGTCTTTAAGCAATATACGTTGTCCCCAAGTATTTTAGAAATCTGAAAGGGGCCAACCCAAATCTTGTCAAATTTTCCATGTTCCCCCTTTTGTTCATGGGCTTTATCCTAGTATAAGACCAAATCAAAAAAATTGAAGGCCTTGACCTTACCTTACCAATCGAACAAAAATTTTAGGATTCCCTAATGTTTGGTGAAGTTTTCAATAGCTTCATCATGTTCTTCCTCCAAATGGAGGAGTTGGGAAAGACAGGCTTCTAGTTTCTCTCCCTCATCATAGTATTCATTAATAAATTGCAACATAGGGATCTATTGACATTTCATGCCCCCCTTTGATGAACCATCACTGATATCCAATCTAAGTGATCTTTTATGGGTCATCTTACATGTGTTTCCCTTGAAGTGTTCCTAAAATTGGCTAAGTCCCAGATTTTTGGGGTTTCAAACTATTGCTTACTTGCTTACTTTTCTTTCCTTCTCCATCGTTCCTCCTTTCCCATCTTTCCTCTAGGTATTTTAGGTTTCAGCCTTCTACCTTACCCTTTACCCTTTACCCCTTACCCAATCCCTCTTCTCTTCCATTTTTACTTTTCTCCTTTCACCCTTCGCCCTTAGCTCTTACCTTCTTTAGGTAAGAGGTAAGGCTTCCCTCCACCCTCTAACCTCCGACGGTCTAAGGTCTAACCTTTGAAGTCTTTCCTTTTTCCTT
This sequence comes from Sequoia sempervirens, assembly GCA_007258455.2. Lineage (NCBI taxonomy): Eukaryota > Viridiplantae > Streptophyta > Pinopsida > Cupressales > Cupressaceae > Sequoia > Sequoia sempervirens. Next base: position 282,621,905 of record VDFB02086081.1, on the reverse strand, counting down.
CTTCCTTCTTCCAACCACCCTTTCCTCAAATTTTTTCTCTAAAATTCATCTATGTCAAATTTTTTCAACCTTTGGGGGTAAGTCTTCCTCCTTACCTTTAAATTTAGGAGGTAAGCCTTCCCTCTTTCCCCCAATATCTCTTTTCTTCTTCACAATTCTTTTCTCCTTCCTTCTTCTAAGGAACATGGTAAGCCGATGGCTCGACACCCGACCTCCGATGACCTGATGCCCTATTGAGAAAAAGGTGTCTCAAACTCACTAGTTAAGGCTCTTTGCAATCAAGAAAACACTTAGTCGAGTCAATGTCTTCTATGTTGCAATACCACAGATGTCTAAATTGGAGCTGGCAGGTTGGTGGTAAATGTTCAACCTAACTAGTCCCTACCATCCTACAATAATCAGACATGGGAGCTTGTGGTATTGTGGGGAATAGTCACTATCCCACAACCCCATGACAATCAAATGAGGGGGTTTTAGGTATGGTGGTAGGTTGTGGTATAGTAGTAACCCGTGACCCCGCCATGATCAGTTGGAAAGGGCTGCAGTATAGCGGTATCTTGTGGTATTGTGGTAAAGGTCTATGTGGTGAAGATTAGTGCAACCCCACGATGATTCAAGAATGACTCGGAGAGATTGCGATGATGATTTTTTCATAGGTATAGACCATTTAATTCAAAGGCTTGTAAAGGAATTTTTTTGGCTTGATGCTTCGATGATACACAGATTGGCATGTTTTTGTCCAACAACTCCATTAATGCTCAACAACTCCCCAACTACTAGATCTGATTTTTAGGGTTTTAAGGTCAACTTTAATGCATTATTTTGACTCCTCCAAGTGGATTTGTGGAGGCCATACTCATTCATTGCTGCTATTTTATTATTTCTGACAAATCCCTTACCCATATCCTTTATTTCATGGAGGATTTTGGATGAATTTCTAGAAAAAATTTATGGAAGGGTGGATGGCATGGAAATTTGTTCTCTCTAGGCTCTTTTTTGCATGGTTTTCACAACAAGTATGCTTTCCATGGCTCCTCTTAGCACAGATTGCATAGCAAATGTTTCTTTGAGTAGATATTTTTTTAACTACTAACCCTAGCTAGGTTAAGGTTTGTTGTATTCATCTGAGTTATTCTTGATCTATAAAATCAACACTTGTATATTTTATAAGGGTTCCTCCTCTGGCTTCTCTAGGGTTTTTCTATTGCATACACTACATTCCTTACATTATGTCATTGTAAAGATTGCTTCTAAGCTTATGTTGATAAAATATAACTATTATCACTATTATCTCTTGTGTGTTTGAGTAAAATCCTTTTACCTTCATGTTTGAGTATGTGTTTTAGCTATTTTATTGATGTATTATGATGTTTAGAAGTAGGAAGAAACACATTTTTATCTTGGTGCATCGCCTTCTTTAAGAGGCTCTCAAATAATTACCTAGTGACTTTTCTATCAAGAGAGGACTCTACATAAAAATTGGTGACCCTACTGCTACCTAGAACTCTTGGTTCAAGATTAGACTTTCACATTCATGCCAAGAATCCAAAGAAGAGTGTCTTTTGGAGGTAATTTCCAATACATTTAGCTCTCTTTTTCCACTTCTAGAAGAAGAAATAGACAATATTTTTCATCTATAAGAAGAAATAGGAGTATAAGTCCTTCTCCTAGAGACCTATCTATGCTACCTATGGGTAGATTATTTCAAGCTAGAACACCTGATGTCCATACAAAAAGAATTTATTCCATATGGATTAACCAAAAAATAAACCTTTTGTATTTTTTATTGGTGGAAGACCCTTGATTCTAGCCCAAAAGGATGATATACCAATCAATGACCTCAAGAGTATTCCCCATTTTACTTGTGAAACATCTACAACTCCAGTAGAGCACATCATAGATGTGGAAAATATATGCTTAGTGCATGATGTAACATAAGACAATGTACTTGTTATATTACTTGCCACTTCACTGAAAGGTAAAGCACTACAGTGGTATAGAGGTATGCCACCCAACTCCATTCACAATTGGGATGAGTTAGGAGAGAAGTTATGCAAACATTTTGAAGACAAGAGTGGCCATATATCCCTAGTAGAAAAACTAACAACAATTAAAAGAGCACCTCATGAATTCATGAGTGATTTCAATTAAAAATTCCAAAAGACTTGGGATAGAATTCTTGTTTTGGTCAAGCCTTCTTTTGAGCATGCCTTCCTATATTTATTGAGAGCCCTTAATAGTGATATGGCTATTATGATCCAATCAATGTGAGGTTACACATTACCAGGTGCATATGATGTTACCATAAAGGAAAAAAATTATTTAATTCAGTTGGGAAGATAGCTACTAGGCCACCAATGCCTTTATTTCTAGAGCTTCCTTCACATCCAATAGTGGCTCCTATCCTAGTGGCTACTACTCTAGTGGTTCCCACAAACCAACCTTCTACTTTTGTTGCACTTCTAAAAGATTGGGGTACTTTTCTCTGAAATATGAACAAGTTAATGGAAATGGATAGGTAGCACACTTAGAACAATAGGCCTTATCAGCCTCAAAATCAAGGATATCAGCAAAATAGACCACCCTATTGAACCGCAATTTTTTGTAGGAGGTTGCTCTCTTACACTTCTAGGGTTTTTCACCTAAAAGGAGAAACGTATCCCACAAAAAACTTGGAGGTTCACTAAATACTAATGTTAGTATGAGTGAAATATGTATAAATTCAATAGCTTAAATGTGAAGAACTGATAAAAGATAATGAATTATTAATGTGAAACCTATGAAATGCAAGTTGTTTGAAAACACATTGTGATATGTAAAATGACCTAAAAATTCAAGTAAAAAATAACAGAATTGAACAAGACTGGAGAGGTGCACTTGGAAATTGAAGTGTGATGCAAAGAGGCTCTGGAATCCTATAGATTTGACTGGAAAAGTTGACTGGGACACTTACACCAAGCTGGGAAACTTAGTCCTATTTCAGAGAGATTATGCTAGAACATATTTCTACCAAATGGGTACTCAGAAATGTAAAAATCACTTTTTAGGCCTAGCAGTGGGACTAATTTTCCATAGATGGTGACTTAGGCCACCTAGGAATCTTGAGAAATTTAGGACAAGAATTTGTAGCTTTCAGTCTGCACTTCCCTTCTTGACAAGTGTCTGGTTCAAATTCTACATAAAATGGGTTGAAAGAGGTCTCCAAGCTTCAATTAGGGCTTTGTTGAATTGAATGAATTTTATGGATTGTTGACCACTTTTTAACACCAAACTCTTTGATAAATATGCATGCAAAACCTACAAACACACATGCAAAGAGGGGGAAAAAGGTTAAGGGTTAGAGAATAGGGGTTTACCTTGTTCAAACCCAAATTTGGTAATCAAACCCTAGATAATGCAATGAAATAAGGATAGAATGATGAATGAATAACATGCAATGTCACAAACTCACCAAACCCTTGATGTTGAAATTTGAAGATATGCAACAAGATGCTCCAATGGATGCTTGAAAGTGCTTAGAGTTCTTAAAATGCTTGAGAATGGTTAAGTAAATGGATGAATTGCTTGAATAATGAATGGGGGTGAAAATGAGAGAAAAACCTTTTATTTATACTTGATTTTTCAATATTTCCCAAAAATAACACATCAGAGGCTGACCTCAAGGTTAAGAGAATAAAATCCCACCAAAATTTTGAAATAATTTTGAATTTTGTGCCTAGTGGGACTAAGTCACCTTAGGTGGTGACTTAGTCCCAACAGGGAAATTTTACTACGTGTTAGGAATTAAAGTGCATTTAATAATGTTTAATGGGAATATTATCAAAAATACACTTAAGTAGGGCTAGAAAGTGCATTAAGAGGCCATTTAAACATAAGAAAGGGTTGAATTAGTGATGAAAGTCTAGAAAAGCATGGAGTTTGTTAAAACTCTTTACAACACTTTGAAATAAGACTTGGTAAGTGATAAAAAGAGGTTATTTAGGTGAATCATAATGAAAAGGTCCTAGGAAAGTGTGAAAGTAAGTTACAACACTTCACAACACTTTTACAAGACATCCTAGAATTATTAATGATTTTCAAGGGTCCAAGATCTAATGTGAACGTTTTGGCCACATTAGAACATTAAATCTAGGAAAAATCAAGACAAAGTCCATAAGAGAGACTCAAGTGAGCATAAAAATGTCCAATTATACATTTTTTGGTGACACATTAAGCCCCCACTTTAGTGAGAGGATGAACTTGCTTCAAACTCACACTAAAGTAGTCCAACATGCACATCAAGAGGGATCCAAATGCACTAATACTTGGTGAGATGAGACAACAATATTCAAGAGAGATGATCAAACCCCCAGGACTAAGATCCCATGGAAAACTAATCATAGGCACAAAGGAACACACATGAAAATGAAAAAAAGAATGAAAGAGAGAAAAAAGAGAGTCGAATCAAGCTTCGATCGTTTGTCCATCCCATTGTGGATCAGATCTAGGTTGTTTTTCTAGAAAAATAAATGTATACTCAATCTGAGGTGACAAAACTCATGGTTGTCTGCCATGTGAGAAGGCCTAAAAGGTAAGAAACATACACTCATGGTTGGTATGCACTCACACACATGCATGTGGCTATGGGGAAAATTCATGCCTCAGAATGGGCTTCCCGCTCAACCATACCAAAGTTATACCTCCTGATAACTTTAATAAGGCTCCACAAAATAAAATATCATTTTGAGCTTCATGAGACAAGCAAAGCTTCGTATGCTTGGAGCTCACGAACAAATGCAGTGGCACTATAGGCATGCAAGTTGTGTTATGCAAGGTGGCCATATAACAAATGCAAAATGAAACATACAAAGGATGTTCAAAGGAATCTTTCTTAGTTCATGCAAGGTCTTTAACTTAGGGAACATTGTTTCTAATGTCTCCAAGAGAGGACCAATCAAAGAATAGAAAATTCACAACTTAGGGGATGCAGTGCATCGCATTAAGCCACCAAGAGTGGTGCAGGGGCACCGAAGCTCCTTAAATGTCACTTGAAGAGTCAGGAGGATGCAGGGGTCATGAAGACATATCAAACATCTCAAAGGATTAATTATTCCATTTTGAAACCTATAATGGCCTTTGGAGTGGATAAATGTAATAAAAAGATCAAAAGTCCAGAGGGTCTTGATAAGGACCATAAGACCAAAATAAAATGTAAGTGGACCAATAATGTCCTAGGAGTATAGATAGGTATATAGTGTTTTAATCATGTCAATAAGGTCGAGTGATAATGATATAATAGTTTGGAATGGTTTCTAGTTAGTAGGAAACAATAAAATACAAGTTGGAAATTCAAATTTTTGAAATCCAATGGTTACTTGGTTTGGGCGGGTAAGTAGGTTTTAGAAGTTTTAGCCATAATAATCTAATCAAATCAATCCCAATCAGTTGGGACAGTTGGGGGATGAGTCTACAAAGCTAGAGAAGACATTTGTACAGAGGGTTGGTTGATTTTGCAGGGATTGTACGGACTTCTACAAAAAAATCAATAAAACTTCAGTCTTTTTGCATTTCCTTGAGTTTTCTTGATGAACTATTGATTGCTAGTGAAGATATGGTCATTTGGATGAATTAGGGACTTTTACTTGTATGCATTTAACCCTTTGTACATCCTGATAAGCAATATCCACCAGTTCTTTGTATAATATAACTGACTGTCCAAAGAAAGTGTAGATTTTCACTATTTTTTTAGAGTTTCAATGTATGAATGATCCATTTCATGGAGTATTGTGACTGAAACCTATGAAATGGATCATTTCTAACATGTATCATACATATCTGATAGGGTTTTTTGTAGGAGGGAAGAGTTCTAAGGTGTACACCAAGTTTTGACAAGGCAAAGTGCATGAAGATGGTGCCTAAGGTATAGCAGTAGGAGATCTAACTAAATAAGGGGCATGTTTTTGAGTTGAATGTGTTTAAAATTTTTGATCTAATGGTGAAAATTCAAAGAACTGGTTCTGGAAGTGTTTGGAAGGCTAGTTTTCAAGAAGCCCTAGTTTTAGGGGATTAAATGGAGGGTTTTGTGATCAGGGGTCTTAAAGGTGTCATAGGAGTCTAAGAGCTTTAAAATCCTTAGTTTGGGAATATTTCAAGATACTGTTGAAAGTCTAATAGTCAGGGGTTAAGATTTGAATAAGGTTGCTTTGAAAAAGAGGTCTAATTAGGCCTTGATTTTGTGGAAACAATAGATTTTGCAAAGAGTGTTTTGAAAAAAGTACCATCAGGGTTTGGATATGTTGTGTAGAATCATAAAACACACTTGAATCAATAATTATTTTGGGGAGTCCTTTGGAAAAGTTGTGAGAAAAGTCAAAAAAATAGTTGTCGGAGACCTAGTTGGGCTAGAAGCCTAGTCAAGGTGAAAAAGTGGGTTTGTGTCTAAGTCAGAGGCTTGGGAATTTGTAATCATTCAAGACAAGTTTTATAGAGTCTCTTAAGAGAATTCTAAGGGGTTGGGTCCATAAGGGAATTTTTTAAGTCACAAGTGAACCATTGAGCCTTATCTCCATAAGGGTGTCTAGAAGAGGGTTGAGAGTGCATCATTGTAATCCTTGAAATCATTGTGTTTTTCCAAAGGTCCCATACCCTTTGCATCAGAGTGGTATCAAAGAAGATAGTAGGTCCTTTAGGGGTTGAATTTTTAATAATGGCACTTAAAAATAAATTAGCAAGAGAGTTGGAGGAGTTGAGGGAAACCTTGGAAAGGGAAAGAAGGGAAAGAAGAGAACAAGAAGCAACAAGAGAGCAGGCTAAAGCAAGGGAAGAGAGGCAATGGAGAAGGGAGAGAGAAGCTATGCAAGCTAGGATAAAAAACCTTGAGAGAAGTAGGAGGAGAGAAGAACAAGAAGACCAAGAAGACAATGATGAAGAAGAAGAGCATGTGAGGGTAAATAAAGAACAACCAGTAGATGAGATAGAAGACCCTGAGGAAAGGAGGTTATTGAGATTGTTGAAAGCAGTACAAGGTCATGGAGGAAAGAGTCACATAGATTTTACTATCTATCAAGGGAAGATGGATAGTGAAGAGGTGTTAGGATGGCTTGATGCCTTAGACAACTATTTTGAGTTTGAAGAGATGGAAGAAGAGAGGAAGGTTAAGTTTTCCAAAACCAAGTTGAGAGGTACAACATTGACATGGTGGACTAGTTTTCAGAATGATAGGATGGCTAGGGGATTGGAAAAAATTTCTACATGGGAAAGGATGAATAGTTTGGTCAAGGAAAAATTCCTACCATTTGATTATACAATTCATGTGAAGAGGATGAGGTAGAATTTAAAGCAAAAGGACTTGGATGTGATGACCTATACAAAGAAATTTCACAAGCTTGGTATCAGAGGAGGATTTGAGGAAGAAGATGAAAAAGTAGCCAAGTATATCAATGGCTTGAGGTATAACTTACAAGATGAAATTGGTTTGCAAATTCCAAGGACATTAGGAGAATGTTTTCAGTTGGCCATTAGAGAAGAAGAAAAGGTGAAAAGGAAGCAAGAGAGGTCAAGCAATGGTGGAAGAGGAGGTAGTTCAAATAGAGGTAGAGGTAATAGAGAACAAGGGAAAGGCAGTAATGACAAGAGCATCAATGACAAAGGTAAAGAGGAGGAGGCATATTTGGACAAGGTAGAGACACATTCAAAGATAGGTGTTTCAATTGCAATGAACCAGGGCATCCTTCTTTCAAATGTCCTAAATGGGAACAATCAGATAAGGGCAAAGATAGGAGGGAAAATTTGGTACAAGAAGAAGAAGACAAAAAGGAGGAATCAAAGACATTGATGGCAGGCCCTGTAATTGATGGTGAGTTCCTTATGGTAAAGCAAAGAGAAAGACTTCATCAAGAGCCAAAGGTAACTATTTTCAAGACAAATTGTCTCAGTCATGGTAAAATATGTAGATTTCTTATAGATTCATGATCACATAGAAATTTGGTTTCATCTAATATGGTAGCCAAGTTAGGAATTGAAACATATGATCATCCTAGTCCCTACAAGGCCACTTGGGTAACTCAATTGCAGCATGTAGAGATTAGTAAGAGGGCTTATGTGGATTTTTCAATTGGAGCATATCAGGATAGGGTGCTTTGTGATGTCATTCCAATGACTTGTGGTCATATCATCTTAGGGAGACCATGGCAGTATACTAGGCAGACAATGCATGATGGATACCATAACACATATTTGGTGCACAAAGGAGGTATTAGGTATAAGTTGAGGCCTTTTCCTTTGGATCAGTTAAATGAAAACTTTGTGATTTTTTTTGAGAAGCATTTGCAGGTGGATATGCAGGGTAAGACAAGGGAAGATACTAGTTGGCTGAGAAATAGCAAGTTACAGCAGGGTTATGAGGCATACAGTCCTAAAAATCGGAACATTTGGGACTTGGTAAGTATCAAGGTTGGGGGTATTGAATGCCCTATTGTTGAGAATAATAGTGGTGGTGTTTCTCTACAAAGAAGTCAGTGGAATAAAGGCAGGAACAGGGCACAAGGACATACTGAGATCAAATAGCAAAGAGGACAAACAAAACACTGTTTTGACACTAACATGATGAGTGACATGAGGGCAGGTTGGTAGAAAAGGAAGAAGGTGACTTTAGGATATTTCATGTTATGTAATCAGAAGGTGCAAACATATAGGAACAAGGAGCAATGTGGTGGCAACCAATTGGATACTTCTTGGGGCAAGAAACTTTTCTTTCTTGGGGAGAATGGTGCAGGGGCACCCAAGCTCCTTAAAGATCACTTGAAGAGTCCGGAGGATGCAGGGGTCATGAAGACCTATCAAACATATCAGAGCATTAATTATTCCATTTTGAAACCTATAATGGCCTTTGGCGTGGATAAATGTAATAAAAAGATCAAAAGTCCTGAGGGTCCTGATAAGGACCATAGGACCAAAATAAAATGTAAGTGGACCAATAATGTCCTAGGAGTCTAGATAGGTATATAGTGTTTTAATCATGTCAATAAGGTTGAATGATAATGATGTAATAGTTTGGAAGGGTTTCTAGTTAGTAGGAAATAATAAAATACAAGTTGGAAATTCAAATTTTTGAAATCCAATGGTTACTTGGTTTGGGTGGGTAAGTAGGTTTTAGGAGTTTTAGCCATAATAATGTAATCAAATCAATCCCAATCAGTTGGGACAGTTGGGGGATGAGTCTACAAATCTAGAGAAGACATTAGTACAGAGGGTTGGTTGATTTTGCAGGGATTGTATGGACTGCTATAGAAAAATCAATAAAACTTCAATCTTTTTGCATTTCCTTGAGTTTTCTTGATGAACTATTCATTGCTAGTGAATATATGGTCATTTGGATGAATTAGGGACTTTTACTTGTATGCATTTAACCCTTTGTACATCCTGATAAGCAATATCCACCAGTTCTTTGTATAATATAACTGACTGTCCAAATAAAGTGTAGATTTTCACTATTTTTTTAGAGTTTCAATGTATGAATGATCCATTTCATGGAGGATTGTGACTGAAACCTATGAAATGGATCATTTCTAACATGTATCATATAGATCTGATAGGGTTTTGTGCAGGAGGGAAGAGTTCTAAGGTGTACACCAAGTTTTGACAAGGCAAAGTGCATGAAGATGGTGCCTAAGGTATAGCAGTAGGAGATCTACCTGAATAAGGGGCATGTTTTTGAGTTGAATGTGTTTAAAAATGTTGATCTAATGGTGAAAAGTCAAAGAACCGGTTCTGGAAGTGTTTGGAAGGATAGTTTTCAAGAAGCCCTAGTTTTAGGGGATTAAATGGAGGGTTTTGTGATCAGGGGTCTTAAAGGTTTCATAGGAGTCTAAGAGATTTAAAATCCTTAGTTTGGGAACATTTCAAGATACTGTTGAAATTCTAATAGTCAGGGGTTAATATTTGAATAAGGTTGCTTTGAAAAAGAGGGCTAACTAGGCCTTGATTTTGTGGAAACAACAGATTTTGCAAAGAGTGTTCTAAAACAAGTGCCATTAGGGTTTGGATATGTTGTGTAGAATCATAAAACACACTTTAATCAATCATTATTTTGGGGAGTCCTTTGGAAAAGTTGTGAGAAAAGTCAAAAAATAGTCGTCGGAGACCTAGTTGGGCTAGAAGCCTAGTCAAGGTGAAAAAGTGGGTTTGTGTCTAAGTCAAAGACTTGGGAATTTTTAATCATTCAAGACAAGTTTTGTAGAGTCTCTTAAGATCATTCTAATGGTTTGGGTCCATAAGGGAATTTTTTAAGTCACAAGTGAACCATTGAGCCTTATCTCCATAAGGGTGTCTAGAAGAGGGTTGAGAGTGCATCATTGTAATCCTTGAAATCATTGTGTTTTTCCAAAGGTCCCATACCCTCTTAATCAAAGAGGAATGTAGTATGCTAAGATATATCATGCTCATGAAGGACATCACACCCAATGTCATCCACAAAGCGACAACTGCATCATATGAAGTAACAAGGTTGCACTAAGAACCAAGAAAAAGGAAAATGCAAAAGAATAATTCCAATGTATGCCCCCACTTTAAAGGAATTGCTACACACTGTACTATGAGAAATTACTTTAAAGTAGCAAATGAACAATGCAATCAAGAAAGAAGACATGAGGGCCAACCTGGAAATCCCCTATGCCAAGTCATACATTTCTGAGCAAGGCTACGTCATGTGAAAAAAAGGAAAAAGAAAAGAAAGGGGTTGTCCCAAAAATGAAAACACCAAACACATAAGGGATCTATAGATTTTGGGTCAGTATGTTCTTCACTATAGTGTTTTATTAGAGAGCTCAGAACTGCCATCATTCCTCAAATACATAGAAATGGAAGAATGACACAAAGAGAGCAAAAACAAAGAAAAAGAAAGATTTGTTTGAGTCAACATGGAAGAGACATAGTATGTCTCGACACTTTCCATCATCCCCAAAGGAAAACACAAGAAAAAATAATATGAAAAGGAAAAAAAATGAATAATATTTTGGGTCAACATGAGAGAGACATTGTGGTCTCAATTCCTTACCTCATCCCCAAAAGAAAAACATAAGAAAAAGAAAAAGGAAATGAAAATGAAAAGGAAAAGGGGCCTTTTGGGTCAACATGAAAGAAACATTGCGGTCTCAATTCCTTGTGTCATCCCCAAAAGGAAAACACAAGAAAAAGACAAAAGACAAAGAAAAGGAAAAGGGTCCTTTTGGGTCAACATGAAAGAGACATTGCAGTCTCAATGCCTTGTGTCATCCACAAAAGGAAAAAATAAGAAAAAGACAATAGAAAAAGAAAAAGAAAAGGTGAAAGTGATATACGACATATAGAAGAATGAAGGTACACATAGAAGAATGTCACAAAGAGAAAGAGAACATCAAACAACACATCACATGGGAACACATTACGCACATACAAACACACAAAAGAAAAAGAAAATGAAAATGAAAAATACTAGTAAGGAAGATGTAAGCCAACTATCAAGAAATTCATCCACCTCCTAGTCATGTTCATGATGTACCGAGGGTGGGAAACTAGCCAAAGGGACAAGTACAAGTGTTGAACTAGGGGAAGTACCAAGTTCTGCACTTGTAGGAAATTTTTTGTTTAAACTCATGGAAGAGGAAAATAATGTGTTTAGATCATTATACACCTCTTCATCTATTTTAGTGATCTCATCATCATCATCTAGAGATTAATCACAATAGGAGGACAGATGATAAGGTCCAATGAATGGTGTATCATGGGTTGTGGTTGTTGTATTGGATCATTTTGTTGTGATTGGGGAGGAGGGTCATCATGCATTACTTCTATCAAGTGTAGATTTTGATTTTCTTTATTTTCTTCATTTTGTAACTTGTGAGAAAGGGCACGATGTCTACGCCTACGCTTCCTAGCTCCTCTATTTCTTTTGGTTTTATTGTCAAGTTGTGTTTGGGTATGTGCAAGATCATCATGGAAAAAATAGGACCTTAAGTGGCAAAAAATTCAAAAAAATCAGAGTTAGGCAACTTGACGTAAAAATTTGAATAATTTATCTATATTAATTCAAAAATATCTAAGAATAGAATCTTTAGAAAATTGAATGTAGTTTATAAACTACTAGGTTTGTTTAAAAAATAAAAAATCTATTTGCTGAAAATTTGAAATTTCAATGCAGTAGTGCTTAAATTTTAGGGAAAAAATAAGAAGTAGGTGTTTGTCTAACCACCTTAACCATAATAAAATGATAATATTTTTTTATAAGATTTTAGATATAAGTAGAAGAATCATGTATCGATGTGATGCATATTTTTTTGTAATTTTTTCCCAAGTAAATAATTAATTATGATTTTTTTATCACAACTTTTAAAAAATATAAAAACTCGCATGTCTGACCACCTTAACTTGGTCAAAACTTCATGAAATTCAATTTTTATTTTTTTAATCCTATAGTATGCGAAGCATAGAATGTGACACATGGTTTGGATTCAAAAAATGTGATACCATTTGAAAGCTATAGATGTTTATGAATCAGCCTATCAATTAGGACTTTAGTCATAATTCAAATAGAAAATGAATAATAATTACTTATTAAATTCAAAGTAAAGCATAATTTATATTGGTGGAAAACTGAGAATATCCTTCAAAAACCCTTTTCATTTCATCAATTTTGGGTAAAAAAAAGTCATCAACCACATACCCATCATATTGCCAATTTTTGGCCCATCATGATCCTGCACATACCCATTTTTGAAAGAGTGGATTGATCAACAAGTGGTTGCTTTTTGTCCCTGAGGGGAGGAACAAAAGAAACCATGGAAGGTTGTTCATCCACTTTCTCCTTTTCTTTATAAACTTGTTTTATATGAGGAGGAAAAATGGGGTTGTTATCATTATCGCATGGTTGTTTAGATAGTGTGGGGGAAGTTTCAAGTGTTGGTTGAGGTTGAGGGGTTGGTTCTTGTTCAGGTTGAAGCATTGTTTCATCTAGAATAGGAGTGTCGGAAGTGGATGGGGAAATTTTGTAGATACAAAATTTGGTAATTTTCTTTGCTTTAAACTTTTGGTAAGCGATGAAAAAGAATTCTTTGTGAGGTGCTATAGGTTCCATGGGCTCAGGCCAAAAGGTTTCTAAGGAGAAGTTTCCTTTAGAAGAAAAAGGGTTAAAGCCACTATGGTGAATAGTGAATATGTCATAATCAAGCCAAAAATTTAAACATTTATGTATGACATAAGGGACAACTTTCATTGAGAAAAGCCATGGATGTCCTAGCCGCAAATGAAACTGATCTAATTGTGGGATGATGGAGAATGTAACATCCATTGTTTTAGGTCCTACCTATAATGGAAGGATGATCATTCCTATTGTAGGGAAAGAAAAACCATTGTGTGTTTTGATCCATGCTCTCATTTTTTCATAATCATCTTGATAAAGATCATGTAATACCAAAAAGTCCTCAGTGATCACATTCTCTCCACAGGAAGGATCTATGAGTATCCCATTAGTGGGCTTATCATAAATACATCTGGCTATGTAAAGAGGACCATCAAGAATATTTGGAAGGATTTCCTTAGAAGAGAAAGTAATATCAAGAGATTTCTTAGGTTGGTCCTTACGAGGGATAATTTCTATCACACCTACCATTTCATTCATAGGATTAATAGTAGTGGTATGTGGAATAGGATTAGGATGTTCAATAGTTGTATGAACATTCATCACATCATTTTTTTGAGTTTCACTAGCTTTGACAAATGACACATTATGTTTGGGCATTGGATCAGTAAAAAATTTAAATTTTGATTGGGTGGGCAACAAACTTATTTCCTCGAACATTAACATTTGAAACAAATAGATGGCTAGAATCAATGAGGTCTTGCACAAGGTGTTTAAGTCACTTACAATTTTTTGTGTCATTTCCATTTTGTCTATGATAATGGAAATAAACATTAGGTTTAAAGGTTGGAGGTAAAGGCTTAGTAGGATTGATTGGTTTAAGAGTAGGTAAGGTAATCATTTGTTGTTGCAAAAATTGGGACATTGTGTTATGAAGGGTGTTTGGTAAAGGTGTAAACTATTGTTTCAGATCTCCATAACTATAAGGTATCGTGGCTTTAACAGTTGCTACTTAGTTTTTGATGGGTTGAGTTGGTTGTTAAGGGGGATTGAATTGTAAAAATCCTTTATTTCACTTTCTAAATGGTTGTGAATTGTTTGAAGTGGCATGCTCAAATTTTTTAGCTCGGTTAGAAGTAGAATTTGCATCATGACTACTAACTGAATTGTGATAATCACAAAGGGTGGTACACAAGTGCATAAAGGAGAGAAATTTCATTATTGTGAGTTTATCCTGAATTTTAGTTTGCAAGTTTTCAATAAACATTTTTTGAAGATGTGGATAGGGAATCTTGACATCGATTTGAGAGTAAAGTGATTGATATTGTGAGATAAAATTAGTTATCTTTTCTTCTTCATGTTGTTTTCATCTCATCAAATTGTCTAAGGTCTTCTTTGGAGTCATATGCACTTAAAAATGATTTATAAATGCATCAAATTGTTCATTGAATGAATGAATTGAATTGTTTGGTAAGGATGAAAACCACTCTAGGGCGGTGTCTTTTAAAGTCCTAGGAAATAGTTTGGCTAATAGTTTATCGTCAAGGAAAAAGTCACTACATAAGGTGGTGTAAGCATTAACATGATTAGAAGGATGGCCCTTCCCTCCATATTTTTCAAATCCAGGTATCTCGATTCCTTGTGGCATTGGTGTTTGTAGTATTTCTAGAGATAGTGGGCTTCTATGAACATAATAGGTGGGTGGTCCATTCTGGTTTTGGTTTATGGTGGACATTTGTTTTTGCATGGAGGAGACGGTTTGGAAAAGTTGTGTTATGAGAGGGCTAGTGTAAGTGGTATGAGGTGGAAGGGAGAGTGGTGATGGAGTGTATGTAGTGGTAGGATAACTAAATGGAATGCTTATAGATGGTATGGTGGAAGAGGAGAGAACATGTGATGCCACATAAGAATTAGGAATGCTAGCAAGAATAGTCAAGGAAGGAATCTGTAAGAGAGGGGGACCAACCACATTCAAGTCCCCAGGCCACGAAGAGCCAAGAGCAGAAGGGTTCCCTAAATTACCTCAGCTTAAAGGGGTGTTAGGAAATGCAAGACAAGAATGATGAGGACTATAAGGTTCTTAGATCACTCTACACACCCAAAACATAGAATGGGGCTAGGAAAGCCACTTTTTAGGTTTAACACTACACCTCAAGAAGCTCTCTGCCTGAGGATGGAAGTGCAGTTCTGGGATGACAACGTGGTACGCTGGTGTCTCTTAGGTGCACTGGCATCCATACGATGAGAGGACTAAACAAACAAGGTCAAACACTAGAAAATGGACTAACAACCTAGATAATCACTTCCAAAGGGCCAAAACAAAGATATGAAGTAGGCAAGATATGTACAAATATGATAAAGTAAATAAACAAGAGTTAGGATGACAAGAATAATCTCACAGAGGTACTCGATCACCAACTAAATCCAAGTAGCATGTCCACCTACACACAATGAATAGGAAATTATTTGGGCGGCTATATAGGGGCCTAACTCAATTAGACCCTCCTTTAGGTGTTTCCACCTCCATAGACAACCAAGATAGTGATAATGGAGAAATATATGCTAAAGAAAGAAATGAAGTAAAGAACAAAAAAGTAATACAAAAATAGTAGGGTGCTACCCACCAAATCGTAGAGGATAGGAGTAGAAAGCTTACCATATCCACCAAGAGCACTCAAGGCTAATGGGGGAGAAAATGAGAGGACTCAAGCCTTTGTTGCAATGGTGTTTGTTCCACACTTGCTCTACAGAGTTGACAAAGTGTTGTTGCTACTGCTATGTAGTGTAAAGTGTTGCTTGAATGCTTGTAGAGTGATAAAGTTGAATGCTAGAAGGATGCAAAAAGAGATGAAAAGCATGTAGAAGGAGGGAATTTGAAGGAAGAATGAAGAAAATGGCCATATTCAAATCGGTTAGTCGAAGGGAGCATTACAAATCGATCTCCAATGGGAAGTGTAATGCCTCTGCAGACTCTAGACAAAAGAATCTACTATGGACATAAGTGTTCCACACAGATGTCTATGTGTTGTGGGTGTCCTTGAAAGTTATTCCTCTATCGACACACAAAAAAATTGCCAAGTGAAACGAAGGCAGCAAGCTTATGTTGAATTTAGCCTTTGAATTTGGTTTTCTAAAGTGAAGAAGGGAAAAAGGGGAATTTTCATAAGGGGTGAAAACTCCCTCCTATACATTTTTCTTCCACTTTAGCAAGCACAAATATTGATGAGTGCTTTAGTAAAGTAGATCAAAGAAGTGGTAGAGTTAGAAATGTATACCTAAATCGTCAAGGAAGCAAACCACGATCTAGAAAACTCGAGAGTGTAGGACAAGAAAAGGACTTCATAGCCCTACAAAACTATGAAGTTGAAGAATGAAAGCATCTTATAGGCCCACAGACCTACAAGGAGGAAACCCCCAAGATCTCTCACATGAAGGAAGCCCTGTGAAGAAGGCACCTCACAAGCTCGCAGACCTGCAAGGTAAGTGTCCCCCAACATCTCTCGCATGGAGGACACCCAGAGAAGTACTTTACAGGCCTACAAATCTACAAGGAAGCATCCCTCAAGATCTATCACATGGAGGAAACTGAGAAAGCACCCTACAAACTCGCAAACATATAGGGAAGGTTTCCATCAAGATCTCTCACATGAAGGAAACCAAAGAAAGCACCCTACAGACCCGCAAACCTGCAAGGGAGGTGTCCTTCAAGATCTCTCACATGAAGGAAACCTAAGAAAATTCCCTATAGACCTGTAGACCTATAGGGGAGGTGTCCTTCTAGGTATCTCACATGAAGGAAACCCAAGAAAGAACCCTATAGATGCACAGACCTACAAGGAAGCCACCCCCAAGATCTCTCGCATGGGGGAAGCTCAAAGGAAGCACCCTATAGGCCCACAAACCTACAAGGAGGTATTCCTCAATATCTCTCACATGGAGGAAACCCAAAGAAACTGGACTCCGCAGAGTCAAAAAGTGGTTTCACAAGTGCACCCGTGAAGCAACATGTTTACTTGTAGATAGAACATGTCAGAAAGCGGCCATGTAGGCAAGTAGGTGGACAGTCATGTAGATCACCAATAATTTGGAAGACTTTCAAAGGGTTCCCTTGGGAACCTGACGTAAAGAAGGGGTCCACTCAAGGGACACGTTGTTCAAAAGTGCAAAGATGTTATTTTCTTGAATCGATTCATCATCAATGAATCCTTTTGAAAGATGTTCACTTCATCAAATAATTTGAAAGGAATAATATGCCCCCATGCAAGGGGAAGATAAAAGTTGTTCCCACTTTGGAGAAAGGTTTTCCATTTCTTTCTTTATGAACCTGTGATGAAGGAAACATGTTCCATTAGGGTTTCAAGTCGAGAATGTGATTCTTGAAATGAAGATTCTTGAGAAAAGATCCATTGGCAACAAATGCATTTTTTGCAAATCAAAATGTTGCAGAAGTAGCGTTGTGACACATAAGAGGGACAACTCAAGCAAAGAAGAGAGAAATATAAAGGAAAAGAAAAAAATGAAAGAAAGCACGAATGGAGGGCACAAGGGTAGCCTGATATTTTAGGGTTAGAACTACTCATAAATTTATATATATATATGTATGTAT
>VDFB02086081.1:282514540-282604109 GCA_007258455.2 Sequoia sempervirens | reverse complement strand
AATTAGATTTTTCTAGATTTGGCAATTTTCAAAAATTGTCAAATTTTGCCATTTTAGGAAACTTCACAGGCATACTTTTGAGAGTCCAGTTTTTTTCAAAAAAAAAAACCCAAAACTAAGATAGGATGAATTTCCAACTAACATCCTAAGTTTGAGACATGCATTATGAGTTATTAATGAAAATGATTTTTCAAAAACTAAAAAAAAAAAGTTAAATTGTGATTTTGAGGGTCAAGATGAAAGTTTGGAGCTTCGAAAATGTGCCAAAACGAGGTCTAGCCCACTCATGATTAGTTGGAAATCCACATGCCACCTCATAACATAACCACCCGTAAACTTTCAGCTCAAACGGACACCCGAGTCAAAAGTTATGGCCTCCAGAAGTTTCGGCATGAAAATCAAAACTCTCAAAACAGAGTCTAGGTGATTGGGATGGATGATTTGATGATGGATATGGACTCTAATGATGTTCTAAGTAGCACTTATGTGGTTTGGTCGATGAAACGATGAATTACAGAACATGTGTTGATGACAGGAAAACAGGTGCTCGAAATGACTAAACGGAGGGTGAAATCAGTTGTCTGGAGGGCAAGTTCGCCTGTCCAGGAGGGTAGGTTCGCCTATACAGGGGGCAAGTACACTTGTGAAGGAGGGCAGGTTCACCTGTGAAGGTCAAGTTCACCTATATGGGGTAGGTTCACCTGTACAGGGGCAAGTTTTCCTGTATAGGAGGGCAGGTACGCTTGTGCAAGGGGTCAAGTACGCTTATGGAGGTCAAGTTCACCTATCTAGGGCAGGTTCGCTTGTACAGGGGTAGGTTCACCTGTACAGGAGGGTAGGTACGCCTGTGAAGGTCAAGTTTGCCTATACAAGAGGGTAGGTATGCCTGTGCAAGGGGTCAGGGACGCCTGTGGATTGAAGATTGATCAAAATTGACTAAAATAGGCTGAAAAGGGCTAGTTTAGAGGTCAGGTACGCCTATGAAAGAGGTCAAGTACGCTTGAGAAAGGGGTCAAGTACGCATGTGGACTAAATTTTGACCAAAACTAACAAACAAACTACAAAGGGCTGGTTCAGAGGTCAGGTACACTTGTGAAAGAGGTCAAGTACGCTTGTGAAAGGGGTCAAGTATGCCCGTGGACTGAAGATTGACCAAAACTGACAAACAAATTGCAAAGGGTTGGTTTAGAGGTCAGGTACGCCTGTGAAAGAGGTCAAGCACACCTGTGGAAGGGGTCAAGTATGCATGTGGACAAAAGACTAAGGAAAAGGACCCAAAACACAACAAATAACATTCATAGGATAAAGCTGACTCAACTGAACAGAAAATTATTGGTTTCGCACAAAGAAAATAGTTCAGACAGCATGATCCTAAGTCTGCTAAAAATGGGTATGGCCAACAGAGTCTTCTATTCTAAGATGAACATGGTTGCTAGGGAGTCCTCGATATACACCCAGTACGTGAGATCCAAACCGTGAACACCAACCTGTCACAAGCGTGAGTCGGGAACCTTAGCGAGATACTAAAGGCTTAGACCAACTCTTCATGTCATCCCGATGCTTCACCCATTACGACATGGTTAGATTGAGGTACAAATTTCGCTCTCCCCCCTTTATATACCCCGCTGGTATGCGTGGTTGGAATCGTCCCTTGGGGTGATGAAATCCCCAAGCAAGTCCTGCTAAGAAAAGTAAAAAGGGTGACATAAAGGACTAGGTAAGCTACGATTTCTCATCACCCAGGATTTCCAAATGGCACAAGGGGATTGGATATGTCAATAGCTTATCAAAAGTATGTCACACAAAGTAAATTGACTTCCCCTAATTAATCTACGTTCCTAAATTATTGAAAAACGATAAACAACAATTGATAAAAGTTTCAAAATATATGATCCTGCAAAAAACTTGTTAGTGATTTCTTTTTTGTTTTCCTCCAAACGCTGATCATATACTTGCACAGACACAAACAACACACATTAGGGGTCAGAAACAATCAAAACAGTCAAAATAGTGCTTAAATTTCACTTTTTACCTTCTGGAAAAAGCTGCCTTTTGGTCATATTCGCTTGTCTGTTGGGTCAAGTACACCCCTAGAGGTCAAGTATGCCCTTGGACAGGTCAGGTACGCCCCTCTGTAAAAGCTACAAACTTTCAGCTTTGTGGAGGTCAAGTTCATCTATTTGTTTGGTCAGGTTTGCCCCTATAGCTTAAGTACGCCCCTGGACAAGTCAAGTTTGCCCTTGGAAGTCAAGTTCACTGTCTAATAGGTTGAGTTCACCCCTGGAGGTCAAGTACACCCCTAGATAGGTCAAGTTCGCCTATCTGATAGGTTGGGTTCGCCCCTGCAGGTCAGGTACGCCTATCTGATCGGTTGGGTTCGCCCCTCTGCAACTTGCACCTGCAAACAATAAAAAATAGAAAACATGAAAGACTAGGATATGTCTGTGGGTCCCACCGGGTGTGCTAGAAATGTGATCAGGAGTAAAAGCAGTCCTAAAAATGATCAGCAACACAAAACATGCAAGAAACCACCTAAACACCTAACACCTCAAGATTAGCCTAGTTGGATTAAAAAACAAAGTACATATAACAAAAAAGAGTTGATTTACCTTGTCTTGAATTGGTCCTTTGGTTGGCCCTTGATTTTCGATGTTGTGTATGCTCATTGGATGGAAAAAGATGCAAATGTGGGATGCAAGATGGATAAGAAATGGATGGGAATGGATGGGAATGGATGCAAGTGCAAGTTTTTGGCTAAGTATGGCTCAAATAAAAAATTTGCAAGAGTTTGGTTAGCACAATGATCTCCCTCCAAAATGAGAGAAAAGAGGGGTTATTTATAGAGGAAGTTGAATTCTCTAGAGAATTCAACGGTTGAGATTAAACCAACAAGACCAAGATGAAGGGCTATGGTGAGTTGAGGACTCACAAACCCTCACATCTTGACGTGTGGAATGCGAGATGACTTAGGGATGGTGATGTGTAAATGAGGTGGAAGGAGGGTACATGATGTGGAGAAAGGACATGTACCTTGAAAATACATTGGGAGATGAGAAGATTCCTTGGAGGAATAAAAAGTGAATTAAAAATTCACATGCTTGGGGAATTTTGTGGATAAAACAAGGTTCCAAAGGGAGAGGTGGAAAGTATCTTGGATAAAACAAGGTGCCTAAAAAGGTAAGCACTTGCCACATGTGACTTGATGTGACAAGTCAAAGATTCCATGAGGAAGAGTTCACATGTGACTTGATGTGACAAGTCAAAGATCACACAGGGAAGAGAAAAATAATTTAATATTCCTTGGAAGGATAAAAGGAATTAAAAATTCCTTGGGAGGTTGATTAGGCTAGTTAATGAAGGATTAGAGGGGGGGTTAAGTGGCTAAGAGAGATTAGAGACCAACTTGCAAAATTTGGAGGATGTGACACATCCTAATCAAGGATTAGACATGTGCACATCTCTAATGATGAGATTACGAGAATAATTAGGATTAAGAAAGGGATGTGACATGTGAGGAATTAAATAAATGTCATATTTATTTAATTCATTTGATGAAAGGGGGAAGGTATTTAATTATTTAACTAGATACCTTAGGGATTAGAAGAACTTTAGAGGTATTAATTAAATAATAGTGATATTACTTAATTAATGCGGATAATGGGATGTTTAGATGAAAAGGGATAAATTTGGATAAATTAAGTGTCCAAATTTAGGTGTTTACACTGCTAATTGATATATTTACCAATGACATGGCGTAAATGAGTTTACTAAGTCAAAGTTATTCCCATCCAAGGTGTCAACTAAGTCTCCTCCATAAATCGACTTAATGTAGCGAGCTATATTGAAGTATACATGTTCCACTATGTGTGGTAGCATGAGCATAACTTGGCCTCTCAAGATATAGCCATAAGTTACATATAATCAACCTCTAATAGTCGGCCTCTATCATTGTTAATGATAGTCAATTCCCAAGCAATAGTTAATATATTAAATATATATTAATATATATAAAAATATCAATGTATACATATATATATCATACACCAACTAAGTATGTATACATTCAATATACAAAGAAGTATAAGAAAGATAGTATTCACATAATAATCACAATATATCGATTGTATACATATATATACATGTATATAAGTATATGCCTCTATGTACATGTATACGTACGTATACATATATCGATACATTTGTATGCCATGTTCATTTGCCATTGTACGCCTGTATCGATACATATATACATATGGATATATGTATATACTATACACACAGACACAAATATATATATACACATTCGATATACATATAACCATTCACAATTACCATTGTATTGATAAACATTTACATGTGGTACATCTATACATATGCATATACACATCGTTAGATCCCATTGACATGTATGTGTGTATATATATATATATATATATATACTCCACATACGTCCTTCTTATTAATATAACCGTAATAATACAAGAAAGAACTCTAAAGCTCAAATAGATAAACTTCACCCAATAATGCACTCAATAGTAAACAATACTCTACTAATGCTATATATATATATATATATATATATATATATATATATATATATATATATATATATATGTACACATTCGATACACATATAACCATTCAAAATTACCATTGTATTGATAAACATTTACATGTGGTACATCTATACATATGCATATACATGTCGTTAGATCCTATTGACATGTATGTGTATATATATATACATATACTCCACATACATCCTTCTTATTAATATAACCGTAATAATACAAGAAAGAATTCTAAAGCTCAAATAGATAAACTTCACCCAATAATGCACTCAATAGTAAACAATACTCTACTAATGCAGGCACATCAACTAAGGATGACTTACAAACTTCCCACAAAGTGACTCAACTCAATTATTCTACTGTGTTGTGTGTATGCTTAGATAGTTTAGATTATCGGTTACCCGGCCAAGATCTTCTCCTGAGTGATACTTCCCCTCTGCCTGGAGGAATTGAACATATACCTACAACCACTAACACATGCACACAACAGTCAACTATTCACAAATTATGCAGTATATGTAATACATCTCCTAAGTTAGAATATCAATTCAATAACCAACCATTCACATATATGCAATAATTTTCCATGATATAACATTCACATATAACACATCGATAACAAAGTACAAGCATAATTTATTCATCTCTAGAATTCACATTACATTTATATTTACCCTACATTGTAATAGTAAATAGTAATTACACAATTGGGGTGTAACATTAGGGGTTCAACTAGGTCCAACAAATTAAGGGGAAGCAAACCATAGTGTGAAATTATCAAGGGTGACAATTTTTGATGCTACATTTAGCCTCCACTTTAGTGAGAGTATGAACTTACACTTAGACTCAAACTAAAGTAGAAAATATGTCAAGAGGGGTCTGATTGTCCAAATGTTGAAGAGATAAGATGACAAAGGATCTAGGGGGAGCGCCCAAACCCCCAAGATCTAAGATCCCATGGCAAGGTAATATAAGAACAAAGGAACATGCACATGTGTATGAAATACAACAAGGCAACATACATGTTGAAAATGCGAAGCATACATGATGAAAACACATGATGTAAAATAACATATAGATGATAACAAAATGAACACAAACACGATGCAAACACAATGAAAACACAAAGAAGACACACAACAAAACACAAGGTTAGTATTGAAAGTCCATTTGAGTCAGTAAGGCAAAGAGACCTCAGTCTTAAATTGTCTCAAATACCAAACATCATCTATCAAATAAATAAATGCTCCCACAAGGAATAGCAAGCAACGTTATGCCATATGACTCATAAGCCATGCAGATCTACTTTCTAGCAAGCTATGTTATGTTGGGTTTCCATGCAATATGATAGGTTCCACAAGGCTAGCAAGGTGTGTTATGCTAAACACTCATAAACACATAGCTCTACTGTCAAGTAAGGTGTGTTATGCTCGACTACCATGTCAAAAGGGGTATCCATGAATCAACAAGTTATGTTATGTTGAATCCATGAACCAATTTTGTTCTCACCTAAGAAGGTGCATAAAATTTCCTAAGAAGGCACATAAACCTACCTAAGAAGGTGCAAAACTCACCTAATAATGAGAAAATACTAACTTAGGACTTGGTGAAAAAAGCTCACCTAAGAAGGCACAAAGACTCGCTTAAGAAGGTGCAAAAACACACCTAAGAAGGCATAAAAATTTCCTAACAAGGCACCAAGATTCACTTAAGAAAGTGCATAAATGATAAACTCACCTAAGAAGGCACATAAATGTCTAAGAAGACAAAACAAGATAAGGCCAAAACCTCAAGGGGTGTTATAAACAACACCACCATAAAACGTGATTTATAAAGGCAACAAAGGGGCATTGCTCAATACATGAAGGGTCACACATTAGGGAATATCGTGCATGAAATCACCACCAAGAGAAGGCAAGTCATGGAATAGAAGGCTCACACCTTAGGGAATGCTAACCATGACATTACCACCAAGGAGAACATCATATGCTAAGAAGGGTCACACTCTTAGAGGATATCAAGCCCAACATTACCACAAAGGAGACACAACATAGATCAAGAAGGCCACACTTTCATTGCCAAGGTCGCACTTCCTAGGAGATGTATGCTATCATCACTAAGAAGGGACCATTTCTTATGCAAACAATGAGTGAGGGACTATATGCCCCCCCTTAAAATGTTAGTGTACTTGCTACACTAGTGTTTTAAGGAGATACAAATGGATACCTTTCTAGAAGGAATGCACCTAGAACATAAGGCTATCTAACCCCTTGCCCCCCAAGTGTAGAGAGAAAGGTGAGCTAAGATGGATTATGATATGTTGCTTCTTGCGAAATAAAATATGATTGCATAAAACTTAATTTATACCATCATGCATGGTAATGAGTATTATGTGATACTACAACTACCACATGGTAAGGAGTAGCAATTGATGCTATTTGTCTTTGGAGGAACTTGCATGATTAAGTGAACCTGTGATGTTTTTTTTATTTTTGAAGGACAATAGCCAAGACCTTTTGTTGTTTCTTGCATGTTGAGATCTATGGGGACATGGATACCTTGTTCTTTTACACCACATCCTTTTCCATTATAACCAAATTATTTCAAAATTTGATAACCTCTTCCATAAATGCCTTCCTTTCTTTTGAAAAATGTGTTTTTTCATAGTCACTTTCATCATAAGTAGATGTGTAACTTATGTTTTCCTCTTTGCTAGAAGTTGTGGATATTTTTGATGATTCAATGATAGACTATGTTGATATCATTGTGGCTGCTTTCTCTTTTTCCACTTTTGATTGTGTAATCTTGTGTTCCCCCATGAATATAGGTGTGAAATATTATGATCCCCAATCATCATCCAACAACCTTGTCACGGATGAAAAGCACTCATCTTTGTCTTCAATCTGTAAAGGTTCCACTTTTGAAGTTGGGATCAATGCTCTAAAAGGACTCTTTATTCATGTTTCAGTTTGTAAACAATTTTAAGATTTAGGATCAAATTTTATCTTGTAAACCTTATTGTTGTACGTGTACTTCATTAAACGATAAAGCATTGAAGACACTCATTTTATTGCATGAATCCATGGTCTACCCAAGAGAAGATTATATGAAAGGTCATGGGGCATGACATGGATGGGAGTTTTTAACACAACCTTACCAACTTTAACATGTAATGTTATCACACCAAGCGGTTGTCTTCCTAGATTATGAAAACCTTTAATTGATAAAGCATCAAGTTGGATTAAGGTTTTGTCCACTCCAATTCTCTCCAAAAGGTTAACACTACAAACATTAAGCCCAAAACCATTGTCAATAAGGGTACACCTAATCTTAATCTTGTTAATAACAACCATTATAATCAAAGAATCATTTTTTTTTTATGTTTACAAAGGGGGTAATTCATATTGATGAAAGACAATATCCAAATTAGCTTCATTCATAGCTTCAAGCAAGGTTTCCACACCATTTGGTTGAGCACTAGGAGGGACACCAACTTTCTGTAAAGCATTTTAAAGCTTTCCATGATAAATAGGTGATGTTTGAATCAAATCCCACAAGGATATCTTAGCAAAAGTTTTAAAAAGTGGATGTTAGGTCTCAAAATCATTGCTCCACCTCCTAGAAAAAAAATCTTCTCACAAGACCAAGGTTGTCAATAGGTGAGAAAAAAACAATTCATCTACAAAACTATGAAGTACTTTGAGCTAACTCAATAAGAGTGTGTATCTCCTATACTTTGAGCTCATATTAAACTCAAGAGGGATTCCCAGAGTTATACCTTAGTAGGTATTGGAATCACCTATGGTAAACAAAAATAAACTTAATGATAGCTAAACCCAAATTTCCTACTCATCCCCTAAGACTGTCACTAGACTAAGTAAAGTAGCTATCTCTAACCCCTATATAGCCGATACAATACCTTGGAAATAAATACAAGGTGGGGTGAATTATGTGACTCACATAAAAGATATTCTTACTTCCCTACACACCATGATATCATGAAAACACATATTGGAAATGAGATGAAGTAAGTTTTGTGATTTATTATAAGTGAGTGACTAGAAATAATATAGTGAGATTGATGTTTATCCTAGGGTAGAAAATTCAGTTAATAAGGAGAAAATGACAAGAAAAGATGATAAATATAATTGATCTACTTGTCTATGCATCAACAAATATCACTTTAGCCTTATCTACTTAGTAATCCATCAATAAACTATCCAAGCCCATATAAAAATACATAAAAGAGTTGTTACAACACATTTACAACATATTTAGAACTTGTCACATTTATCTAATGGTGTTTACATTCACAATAGAAATGTATTAAAAACATGTCAAAAAAAATACATTTTATGAGTTTAAATGCATATCAATGGAGGCATAAAACTAAAAATGACATTACAACATTCCTCTTAGAGTAAAAAAAATTCCCTTCCTCCTTCCAACTACTTTGCAATTGATTTTCTACAAGTTATTCCCTTATGAATATGCTTTTTCTCTTCTATGTTCTATATTGTCCCATCTTAAAAAATGATAGCTCTTGCCCATAAAAATATGCACTAAGGCCCTTGGAACCCTAAGTTGTCACACTATAGCTACTTAAGATCAATTCCTAAGAAAGATTCCCCCCAAATGGATGTATCTAATTGAAGGATAACATCTACATTTACACTAGGTAGGTGGGGAAATGACACCATTAATGGAGGCAGGCGAAAAGGTGTGTCAAAAGAAAAACACATTTTAGGGTGCAAAAAACATGTTTTGGGAATCACTGGTAACGAATCAAGCTTGGGCGTACATATTTTCTAAGAGAAATATCATTAAAATTATCACAACCTTGAATAGGCTAAGACCCTATTGGTCATTGGCCTTTGATCCTATCTCACAACCCCTGCCAAACTATACCCATCGGTAGGAAAAAATGTGACATGCTCAAGATACTCAATGATGCATAACAAAGTGGTAAAGAGGTAGAGAGTTTAATGAATGCCTAATCGATGATAGATAGAGAAAATTTTAAGGACTTAGCAAGGTTTGGGGGTGACAAGAATGAAGGGGAGTTAGTTATCTCCTAGGGATGAGAGTAGATGGAAGGTCAAAACCCTGACAACCAATAAATTTATACTTACTCAAAATTCAAACTTTTACAACTTGGTTTGTTTGACTAAGGGATGAAAGGAGGACATGCAACAACACTCAGAGGAAAAAAAACAACATGGTGACCCATTTAAAACTTCTTAGGTCGGTTATCAGTAGTGGGTCACACTTCACTAAGACACAAAAGGGGAAGGGACTCAAGGAAAAAAGGCAACAAATAACTTGAGTCCCAACAAGGGGTTAGGGCCCTTTCAAAAACCCCACTTTTACCCTTATCTAGAAAAATATATGATGACAATAATTTTAAACAAATATTTTCCTATTTTACTTAATTACTATTAAATATTACTTGACACTTACAAATAGTATTTCAAAAATACAAATAATATAAATTATCCTAAATACATCTATCTAAAAATGCAAAGAGATATCAACTTCGAGTTATTTTATTTTATAGTTTTAATTTTTAACTATATGTTGTGTTTTACTTTTTGTTTATACAATCATGAAATGGTACTTTGTGCCTTGTTGCCACTAAAGAAATATATAGACTCATTCCTAATAACTTGGAGTATATGTACATCATCATGTACAATAATTATTTAAGCTATTTTAGGTATTTTTACATATATTTTATGACATAAATTACCAAGGATGGTCAAGAGTCACCACTTAATTTATAAAATCTTGCATTCTTTCAGTGAGGAGCACTTGATGAAATATATAGATCAATAATTGAGATTAAAAATACGACCATCAAACAATTTTTTACTATAGTATTTTTTAACAATGTCATAAATGCTAAGACAAAAAAACCTCTAACCTTTATATTTATTATTTATTTTTGTTTTATTCTTAACATTTGAATATAGATTGCTAATAATTTCAAACTTAAATTTCTCATATTTAGTGTCAACCACCAAGAAAAAATTATTGTGAGCCCCACTAAAATACCCAATAGATATTTATCTCACCAACTTCATCTTTACATGGCAAGGTAAGTTTAAGGAAACAGTGTTGAAACGACATCCTACACTGTGATCCAACATTATAAGTCTTCATTTCCACATACCCATCTCTATCAATCTCTTTCAAGTACAAATCTATGAATCTTTTTTCACTTTGTATTCTTACATTGTTGAGCCTTTTTAAGGATGAGATTTGCAATAGTGGTGGAATCAATGGATGACCCAATTCATGCTTCCCCTAGATAGCATTGTAAACATCTGTTCTTTCTGTTTTGGTTAGCTTCTATAATCAAATCCTTGATGCTAATGGCTATGTTAATTACTTATGTGGTTATTTTAATTGGAGTGTATGTACACTGCCACATACAAGTGTCATTTGAACCATTTTACATAGATTTTAATTTTAATTTTTTAAAAACTATTTTATAGTAAGGATTGTGTTTATTTCATAAGAAATTATAGGTATATTAATGAGAATATTGAATAAGTTGACATTCAAACTTAGAACCTATTTGTAACTAGCGATATTTGCTTCTCCTTTCATAATAGAAACTTTCAAATTCTATCAAAAAGTGTATTTCAATTCTAACACACCCTCTAAAATAAGTTCATGTTAGATCAACTATATTATCAAATTCAAATTTTCATACATGATACAATTTAATTCTAATAAATTTCATAACAAATATAATTTCTTAACTATTCTAATTTCATGTCCAGTCGAAAAGTCGAAATTAATGCGCCCATAAAACCAAGTCCTTTACAAATAAGAACTTTCCGCTGGATCGCAAGAGTAATAGAGGCTTTGACAGAGCACGATAAGAAATCCGCTTGCCCCGCCCGTACGAACCGCTGGTAAACAGACCGGGTTTTTAATTTTATCCTGAAGACCTAGGGTTTTACGAACGCCGACTTTACAAATACGCACATATTCACTGTATATCTTTTATTTGATCACGGCGGCAACTATTACAAGAAATTTTAACGAATTTTATCGTCTGGAAATCGATTGATCTCTTCTCTGCTCTATCGCTGTTTTGTCAAAGAGGAAGTGAGAAGTGAAGCGACGAAAGAAATAGAAGGAAACAATGTCTGACTTCGACGGGAGGTATGATGGAAATGGTGAGAATTACGACGATTATCCCAAACAAGACTCGCCTTACGATGTTTTCGAAGAGAAGGATATTCAGCGCCAGGTTTTAATCTCTTTCTTCATCGCTGTGCAAATTTTTGTTAGGGTTTCCCATTTTGACAGCCGTATGGGGTTTGAGTGTTGTAGTTTGTAGGTTGTAATGGCTGTGCTGCACGTTATTAATCTGTTGAAAAATGTGGATCTGACTGTTTTTTGTCACTTATTAAACAGTATTGAATTTCAGACTACAGATTGCGGGATGAAACCCTAGTTTTTTTATTTTATTTATTAAACCTTCGGAATCTATTTTTTTGTCAGTTACTAAACACCAGGGATTGATTGGTAAATTTTGCTTATAGAATTTACTTCGGGTTAGATGCAATGGTGATAGGTAAATTTTGCTTGTAGGCTTAAATGCTACACCCTAGGTGTATCTGTTCCGTGAAATTCAACTATGACTTGTACCCGACCTTATGCACCCAAAATTAGTTGTGGTAATTTATCCGATTAATTTCCACAGATTTGAACACAGGGTTCATTATGGTGTGAAACTGACACTTTTAGCTGTACTTCAATTTTCTTTTTCCCGTGGAATGCTTTTTTGTTTCATTCGATTCAATTTATAATGTAGATCATGAGATTTATTTTATTGCGTCCAAACCTTCCATATTCATGTCAGCGAGATTGTAATAATCTTCACCTATCAATTTAATGTATTATGTAGATCTTGAAATTGATTTTATTGGGTCCAATCCTTTCTTCTGTATTCATCTCAGTGAGATTGTAATAATCTTCACCAATCGATTTGATATATTATAGTGATCTGAAGATTTACTTTATACTGTCCAAGCCTTTTGTATGCATGTCAATGAGATTGTATTAAGCTTGACCAAGGGCATACACTAAACTATAAGGACAAAAGAAACTGGTTCGGAGTGCATCTGATTTGGTGACCTATATTACCATCATGTACTGTCATTGATAACCTCAGAGTTACCTCATTCCCCACTTATGGAGACTTCTCTGTCCTCTGTGGGAGGGGAGCAGGGCCCTGAAAAGTAGACCTATGGAATCCTAAGGGCCTCTGTAGTCGAGTGGGTAAATTCCTTAATGGCTAAGCCACATAAACCACCTATGGTTAAGTGGCATAAACCGCAATACATAGGTAGTACGAATTTGACATTGAGTAAGCCTAAATGTTGAGAACTCTCACCTGGGTTTTAAAGTTTCCTTCAGTTGAGCATGTAAATTACCAGGCAGCAAAGTGTTGTAAATCACCTTACATAATTGAGCACAAATTTGGCATTGCCAGTTGTTTACAAACTGATCAGAGTGCACTAATGCTGGATTGTATTTCTTTCTTTGTTGAAGGGTTTTTTTCCTGACATGTGTAGTATTTAAGGCCCAGAAAGTTCTAAGGACTTGCGGTTTCATCTTTTAATGTTTTGGAGATATTACAATTTTGGAAGAATATAAACAATACCCTACCAAAGAATTTGCATCTGGGATGTCTTCCCTGTTATTGAAGAAGTACTTAATGCTGAATCGCTGATTGTTGTGGATTCGGTGCATTTAGTGTAGCATCTTGGTTTTGTGGTTGGCATGTCTTTATGATATAAATTATAAATCATATGGTTCAGTGTTGGTGACGCTGAAGTTTTGTCTGACAGCACTTTGATTTGAGTTAAGGCTATTTTGTTTTTGTAAATGCATCATGGACATTGATAATTTCTATTTTAGGGTGACTAAATAATTTCTATCTGTAATCTCAGGCGTATAATTTGTTTGCAGATTTAATCAAGTTTTTGGTCTGTTTTTTTTCCACAAATCCTGAGCTATCTGAATGTATATCTTTTTCTCTGTGCTTCTCCAGTATATGTCAGAACTCCCTATGTGCTCTCATGAGGATTTGACTTGTATCCCACGTGAAGAAATGACCATCTTTAGTGTAGTAAAAATTTCTCATTCACCACACTGATGCTTCAAGGCTTGTAAAAACTGCTGTCCTGCTTACATCTTTTATTTTGTTCTAATCGTTTTATTCAGGTGCAAGGAATATTTCTTTGTTCTTATCACACAGAATAATTCTCCATTATCATCACTGATTCCATGTTTGTCTTCATTGGCTGCATCTTGCTTGACTAGGTCTTCATCACATTGGTCACTTTTATCATGCATTTTACTGGTCTTAATAGTGCTGTTTGAGTGGACAGTGTTTTCTATTCTTCTTACAAGCAACGTTAAACAACTTTATCTGCTATTATCAACTCCAATGTTTAATGAATAGCATCCTGGTCCTCAAGTTTAGGTCTATCCTCTAGACGTTTTTGGTGCCATTTTTGATGGTATTAATTTAACTTTTTTGGTTATCATTCAGGATTGTATTGCACTATAATCAATTAATATCAGTAAGTAGTTTTGTCAAGGATTCTATATTTTGAAGTGCATTGTATGCAAGATTTATCAAGTGTTACCAAAGAATGTTGCATATTTTGCCTTGTCTAAGATGAACTTATTTCAATGACATATTGCAAAAAGGGTACACGATTCTATGCAAAGAATCTTGTCCAAAGTATATTTTGAAGCATTAAGGTAAAGGACGCAAAGTAAGAACCTTTGTAAATTATTTTTTGGAATCTGAGTTGGAATAGTTTTTAAAGGGTTTTTGTGTGACCCTTTTCCATGTTTTGAGTGTATGGATTAACACTCTTTGAACTTATCTTTTCACATTTCCTTATTTTTTAATTTGCAACAACACACTACTTTTAAGTTTTTATTAACCTTTCAATCTTTATAGTTGTGGTTCTCCCCTATCCAAGATAATATACTTTTAAGCTAAGTTACCGAATTGTCAGAATATGAGCCTGTTTCTGGGTACTAGCTGTACCTGAATCAGTTACCGACTGGAATCGCCTGTGAATCAGGTAGGGTTCAGGTTTTTCTAGGCAATGAATCTGGAATAAAGCCTCTATTTCGATTCTACAATAGCCTGATTGAGAGTTACAGTTTCTCGAACTATTCCGACACATGGGGGGTTAGCACCAGCACAAATTGATTCTAGATCTGCTACAAATGAATACGAAGAAGTGTTTTTTTTATTGTTGATGGATCCATCTCTGAGTCTGAGCGAGGAATGAAATAAACCATGTAACACCAAAAGATAAGAATAGCATATTGCTTATTAAACTATATGTATGACCCTTTAAATATTAAATGAATTCGAAGTGATATTGGAATACGATTCTTCAACTCCTTAATATTATAATTTAGTATGGTAATATTTATAAACCTTTTTAATTTCTATAAATATATTTCAAAACTGTTTTTTATTTTTAATATTCTAATTTAGTATATATTTAATACAAAATGTAAAATAATTTATTAATTAATATTATAAAATAGTTTAAAAATTTTAACTATTATATACTATACTAGTGTATTGTTTATTAAACTATATGTTAGTAATTCTATAATAAAATTAAAAATTAAAAATAAATATTAAATTTAAAAAGTTTAAAATAAAATAAAATTGCAAAATTATAATTAAAAGTATGGGTACGGGTACGACAATATGGCAATTTTTTTCCCTTGGTACGGGTACGCGAATATATATATGTATGTATGTAGTACAAATTTTAAATAATATAAAACAATGATATTCATACTTGCCGATAAAAAAAAATATTTAAATTTGCAAAAAATGAAAATACTCATACATTCATAATTCAATAATTTGTCAAATGTCAATACACAATGAAAATATCAATACGCATGCCATTTTCACAATTTTGTCACTCCAGGGCGAAGTTATGTATGCAAAGCATTTTTTTGTTTATAGGAATGTTTTAGAAAATTGCTTTTTTTTTTAGTTTTTTTTGGGGAACCCTTGGGCCCCCCTGGGTTCGGCTGGGTTCAGCCCAAGTTTTCCCAGGATCCCTCCTGGGAACCCAGGGTGCCCAGGAAGGACCCTGGTAGCACCCAGACAAGAACCAGCAAAGAATCAGGACCAGAACCGTACCCACACGGGTACAGGGGACAAAAGAGAAGAATCTGGTAACTTAATTAAATATAAATATATTTATTTTTAATTTATAATGTATATATTTTATTTTTTAATATATATCTGTAATAAATTAATATATTTAATTTTTAATATATTAATAAATTTCAGCCCAAGTTCTCCCAGGATCCCTCCTGGGAACCCAGGGTGCCCGGTAAGGACACTGGGAGCACCCAGACAAGAACCAGCAAAGAATCAGGACCAGAACCATACCCACATGGTTACAGGGGGCAAAAGAGAAGAATCTGGTAACTTAATTAAATATAAATATATTTCTTTTTAATTTATAATGTATATATTTTATTTGTTAATATATATCTGTAATAAATTAATATATTTTATTTTTAATATATTAATAAATTAATATATTTAAGAATATATTTAATTTTTTAATATATATATTAATGATTTTTATATGTTTTTTATGGACGTACCCAAATGTACCCAACACCTCCCAAAAATTTGCTGTACAGACGCACTGTACCCATGATTCTGATTCCTCTTCCGATTCTGATTCAGTAACTTAGCAGTTTTAAGGATAATATTTAGGGCATCTGAAAATCCATATTCACAGAGACCCTTGATTAATAACAAAGTTTCTGTGTTTATGGAAATTTGTTTCTGGGATAACCTTGTTGAAGTTCATCTCCAAAAATGAAAAAAACATCGAGAGAGTATTCTGTATTTTTTAGTTTTTCGGCAATGGATAATATTTTCCAATGAATTTCTAATGGCTCTACTGCTTCTCCAATTGAGAAATGCAGAGGGGAACTAGGAAGCTTTACCCACATATAGTTTGATTTAAGGACTCTCATGGAAATTGTCATCCTGTCAATAAAACATTTTTGCCACAACCATACTTTTGGTTTTAAGGACCCTGTGACTACTCTTGTCAGACCTGAGCTCTATTTCACCAAACTAAGCTAAAGCTCTAAAACCAAATACAAATGGAGAGATAATTCCAGAGATAATCACAGGTTTGCAAGAGAACGATTCCTTATTACAATGAATCTTGCTGTTCTTAATGTTTTAAATGCTAGGTTTTAGGTGTAATGTTGTGGAACATATTGAATGCAACATTTTTGGAGGACTGCTAGATGTCGATACACATTTTGTTTATGAATTCTAATGATTGGAATTTTGCAGCATTCCTCACGTGATTCAGAAAGAGAAAGGGCAAAGAGCAAAGAGAAAGACCGTGAGAGGGATAGAGACAGGGACAAGGACAGGGACAGGGATCGACATAGGGACCACTACAGGGACCGTAGTGAGAGGGAAGACAGAGGTAGAGGGCGAACTGAGGATCGTGAGCGTCATAGGAGTCATGACTATGAGAGGTAATCTTCAATTTTCTGCTTTTTAACTTTTGGAATATACATGTATGTCCTATGATGATCATGCTTATTTAGTATATGGGAAACTTGGTCAAAAATGTGGTGCTGCAAAGACTTGGTTCACTCTCAATCAAGGCCCTGAGATTGAACTGTAAAGAGAGCATAACTTAAACAATATCTTTAAGTTCTTGTTTTAGTAAAGGGGTTTATATGTCAAGTTGGTGTGCTGGCTGGTCAATAACCAAAAAATGCATTGCTGGTGTCAAGCAAATGTACTTATGAGCCTTCAATCATCTCACCTCATAATTATTTTTAATGCAGTTCACAATTCAGTATGCTCACCAGGAGATGAGCTACCATTTAATAGAAAGTCTCAATTACATAGAAAGTCTACAAGTTGTAATGATAGGGCATGCACTAGAAAGCTAGTAGTCAAGTTTGTTGGCTACTTTTCTTGATTGTATTTTTCATGGCAGAAAATATCTTTTGGGGAAATAATTGGCAAATCAAATGTATAAGATTTTTTGAAAAAATTGGGATATAGACAAGGAAAAAATCAGGGAAGAACTGGATTGAAAAAAAACATTAAAAAGTGTAGCTAGAGGGACAAAAAGTAGTTTTTTAAATTTAAAAGTATTTCCATAGCATAGAGATATAGGGAGCAAATAAAATTGAGAGTTAAACCTATGAATTGTCGAATTTAGATTTTTGTTGTTTATGTTCATATTGCTGATGAAATTGCATTGCACAAAGCATACTTCATAGTGCATAAATAATAACTAGATGCTGATCCCCACTTAGACCTCCACTCTGATGGCATAATAGTGCCCGTTTTGAAAAGTCATTTTGTAACTCCCATACTCCACTATCAGAAACTGACAAAATCAAATAGAAGATGTCATTAAAGATTATATATTTGCTATTTGCCAATTTTCCCAAACTGTAACCCCCTTTTAAAAAGATTTTTATCCTGCCCATGGGGAAATTAAAGGAATGGGCTTATGTTGTACTGGAGGCTGAATTAAGGGAAAGGGGATTACAAGCTCCAGTTACATAATCCAACACAACAAGTGACACCTAGTAAACCCAACTCTATAATTTCGATGTTACTAAGGTTATCTACAATGACAGATATAAAATGCTTGCCTTGTTAGAGAAATTGTTTTGATGCAATAACATTCACAATCTTTGATGTGTTCATTTATGTTATATTAAGTACATGCCAATAAAAGTAACATTGATTGCTTACATGGAGATGTACATCATGGAAGTGCCCATCAAAATAGCTATCATGTGATTAAGATTAAGTTCCCTGTGGGTAGAAACTAGATATTTCATACAAAACACTGTACTTTTATATTGAATTTTCTATGTCAGTTGCAGTAGAACTAGAGGGTAAGGGATATTGAAAATTATACATTCTGTGAAAATGAGTGATAAACTGTTGGTCTTTCTTATTGGGTCAATATTACAACTGTTGACCCAAACTCATTGATACTTGTTTCAACAAGGCATTTCTTAGTTTGGTAATATGTCAAAACTAGTGAAATGTGCAATTTATTTTTGAAACTAAGAGTTTATTCTTCATGAAGTTCTTTTAGATCTCTAATTAACTAGACTATCCTTGAATATACAATTACTAGCTTCTATCATGAATTTTTCAACTCAATGGCACTAGAGTTTCTCAACTTTCATGAGTTGATTACCCCAAGATATTTATATCCAATCTGGATTTGATTGGAAATCATTCGAACTTAAATTTGTTATAGGCAGAAGCAATTATTACCACAACAGCAATCTAGAATCAAATTTGTTTCCAACCCTGGACTGGAGAAATCTAACCAAACCCATTTGAGGAAAGAAAATCAATCATGCTGCAAAGTCATAAGAGCAAACTGCCAAAGAAAAATAAAAGAAAATGTGAAAATGTGTGGGGGGTATAAACCCTATCGATGCAGATAGATGAAATCTGACGAATTTATTTTGTAAAAAATTGCTATTTAACTCAAAAGATCTAGAAATGAAATTGTGGCAAACCCTAGACTGGAGAAATCGCAGCAAACCTATCTGAGGAAAGAAAATCAATCACGCTGCAAAGTTATAAGAGAAAACTGCCTTAGGAAAATGAAAAAAAAGTGAAAATGTGTGGGTATAAACCTTATATCAATACAGGTAGGTGAAATCTGACGAATTTATTTTGTAAAAAACTGTAATTTAATTCGAAAAAAATCAGAAAGAGTTGCTGAATATTAGTAAAAACATGGCTGTCAACAATTTGGAGGAAAAATTTGGAAAAATTGCCATGTCATAATTAATCACAATTTTAGTGATTATTTCCAATTTCTGCGTCTATGATATTTTTCACCTATTTTCTTTTGGTTTGTCATCATTTGATGTCTTTCGGAATGCTTTTCAAAAAGTAATAAAATTATTTATGATAGCAGTACCTGGCAGCAACGTCAATAATTGAGAGGCTAGAAGAGCTTTGATAATGGTAATTTGTGTTCAAACAAGTGTCGAATTGAGTTTTTGAATGGGAAATTTGAGTATGCTGGCAATATTAAATGTCAAGGTATTTAATGAGAGGTTAAGAGGTCTCAGATGGCATGCAAAGCAAATGGGAAATCAAGTTAATTATTGGTTGTTTGAAAATTACCTTTGGGCAGTTGCTTTTTACTGAAGGACTATATGTTGCTTCCTTTTCTTTCGTATACTTGTTTTCTAACTTAAGAGGTTGTGAGATTGGGTACTTGTTAATCATGTGGCAGTACACGCATGCCGGCTTTGGTCATCAAGACCTTGGTGATATCCAGAGATAACTTGTGCATTTGCCTGTAAACTTGAAAAAGTCTAGATTTTGTCTGTTGCACGAGCTCACCTAATGTTGTTTTGAATGGATTTTTATATGATGCAATTTCAGGCATCGTGATCATGACCGTGATAGAGAACGGAGACACAGACATAGATCACATTCTCGCTCAAGGGGAAAGTCAAGACATCGATCCAAATCCCGTTCCCGCTCACGCTCACGCTCCAAAAGGTAAAAATGCTTATTAATGGCAATTTATAAAGCTCTGTTTAATATAATACGAGTTTATAGTTGTACCCATTTCAAATGTTGTAATTTTGGAATCTCATGTTTTTATTGATTAGTACTCAATCTCAGTGATTTATAATATCTTGTTATGTTATGGCAGTGTGGCGTTTGAAAACTAATATTTTTTTGGATATTTATTATTATCACTAATAATTATCTATCCCAAATAATAATTCTTATGCAAGCTGTTGTCAATTGTGCTTAGTGCATATGCAAGTTTGTTGTACAGTTATTTGTAAGTGTCTGATTAATTGTTAACTTGTGAATTTATTATCCAGCAAACGAACAAGTGGTTTTGATATGGCACCTCCTGGTGCCACTACCATGATGACTGGGGCAGCTTTGGCAGGTCTGTGAATAATGACTTACCCACTTTTGGCCGTTCTTTTACTGTATTCTAGGCTGGCTTGATGCCAGTTATATTTTGAAATTCTAAGTAGCTTTTCTTCTATAAGGTGTATAATTTGGGTCATATAAAATTGCATCTATAACAAAAATTTACTGTGATTTTATGCTTATTTATGGGCAATTTAGTTTAATTGGTAGTTTCATACAGAAACTGAAAACCTTTGTTTCCTTGTTTGCTTGTTGTGTTTTGGTTGTTTGTTTGTTGTTGTTTTTATTTTTTGTGATAAGAAGGCAATATGGGGAAAATGTCCTTCTATACTACAAATGGGCGTGGCCACTATGGCTATAATGTACAACCGACGAATCAATGCACCGGTTTTGATGGATCCTTGTTCGTCTTCAACTGGCAACTATTGCCTTTTTGGTAGTTTTACAAAAATTTCTCTCAGTATTTGAAATAACAGATATGTTTCTTTAGTTATTTATTAATTACTAAGAGGGGATGTCAAATAGAGAAAATGATATTAATATTTCCTGTGGGGTCAGCAGGAGACGATCGTAAACAATTATATTTCATAGTTGCAGTTTTCGATATCTTATTCTAGTATCACAAGTATTGTACTGTTCCTGCTAAATTTTCTTGCTGAAATTATGATAATTATCACAGGTCAAACAACAGGAATATCACAGCCTGTTCCAGGAATGTTTCCTAACATGTTTCCATTTGGGAACACCCAGGTGCTTTTGTAATTATACATGTTTTCTGCTTTTTTATTTGTGTTAAGCTTATGGAGTCTTATTTATTGTTTTAGTGTTTTATAAATGGATTATATGGTTTATGTTTTACTGCACAGTTTGGAGGTCTCCCTGTAATGCCTGTACAAGCAATGACACAGCAGGTACCTCACCCTTTTCTACCTTCTTTTGTAATGTGGTAAATAATAAAAAGCAAACTCTGCTTAATGGGAATCTACAAATCCTGAGAATTGTAGAATGTAGATTAATTTTCCATGCATCGATTTTATTCTTATTAACTTGTTTCTTTAAGTTTTTTAATCAATAATTATTACCTAAGTTACCGGGTTCCTTGGATTTTGCTCCCGTGCCCACTCCGGGAGCATTTGGGTACGGGAGCAGCCTGGGGGGTTCCCTGTGGGTTCCATTAACTACAATTTATTGAAACTTAATAAACCTGATTTGAGTTTATGAAGGCATTATGTACCTGATTTGAGTTTGATTAGTCTAAAACTGCACAATTTGATTCTTTTGCATCTTGGATGTGAGACAGGCCACTCGGCATGCAAGACGTGTATATGTTGGTGGGCTTCCTCCAATGGCTAATGAGCAGGTGAAACTCTCTGCTGTGATGGCATTTATTGTATTCTATTTCAAAGAAGATTTCATTGCAGTTAATGATTGATAGAAT
Source organism: Sequoia sempervirens (assembly GCA_007258455.2). Taxonomy (NCBI): domain Eukaryota; kingdom Viridiplantae; phylum Streptophyta; class Pinopsida; order Cupressales; family Cupressaceae; genus Sequoia; species Sequoia sempervirens. Next base: position 282,582,073 of record VDFB02086081.1, on the reverse strand, counting down.
AGTTCTTTTGTCAACTCATTTGTAAATTGAGTCATGAGTTTGCAATTCATTTTCATTTTATAAATTAATTAATATTTAATTAGCAATAAAAGATTCCAACAGAAACTGGTCCACGGTCCATATAGAAGGTTTAAGTTTAATGATTTGCTTATGCTGACTAATGATTTGGTTGTTGATTCTCTTGAATATATTCTTCAAAATTGAATAAATCAAGTAGTCTCATGTCCACTGTCAAATACAGCTGGTTAGGGGCTGTTAACTAATTACATGAACACTAGAGAACAATAAACCTGCAAATTAAAAATGGTAAGAAAGCATGAAGATGATGCAAAAAATAAATTAGAATGGTTGGAGGAGCCTTATGAGGCACCATTGTTGGAGGTGCTCTTAGATCACTGATGATACAATATGTCCCTTTTTAATTTATGTAATATTTAATTAATGGACTGAATATGTTTTTTGGAATGGAAATTACCTACATATACCCATTCGTAATCCTATTGACATGGTTTTCTCCTCTGTTATGTGATCTCTCAATAAAATTATAAATGTAAAATAGGAAAAATGGATTTGAACTTTTCCAGAAAAAATAAATCACTAATTTTATATAAATTTGTGTCAGTTTAGATAGAAGTAATTTGATTTTATAACATGCAATTTAAAACTCTGGTATAGAAATTGGCCATCATCTGGAATAATTAGACTAATGTAGGCACTTGGATGTATGGATGAATGTATGATGTATCATATATAGAAAAATGTGGCTTTATTGATGTAGATTTTATTTTGTTATAACTTTGCATTTCTATGAATTGCTAATGTATATTTTACTAATCTGGTTGAATTCAGACTATTGCCACATATTTTAGTCGTGTTATGGCTGCCATTGGAGGAAATACTGCAGGGCCAGGTATGGATAAGATATTGATCTGGTCAAATACAATAATGGACTTCATATTTTACAGCAGCCAGACTTTCAGAACCAGGTCATGAAGCTGAAGTGTTTTTAATGCTTTCAGGTGATGCAGTTGTAAATGTGTATATTAACCATGAAAAGAAGTTTGCTTTTGTGGAGATGCGCACAGTTGAAGAAGCTAGCAATGCTATGGCCCTGGATGGCATCATGTTTGAGGTATAATATTATCTAGGAGTTAATTTCATATAATTTCTGTAACAAACTTAGTTTCATGTTGTCTATAGTATTGAGCAGTTCCTTTTTCCATTAGAAAATTGAACTATTGTAATGATCTGTTTAACAATATGTAATAACAGAGTGTTTCTGTGCGTGTGAGGAGGCCAAGTGACTATAATCCCTCCTTGGCAGCAGCACTGGGTCCAAGCCAACCCAGTCCTCACCTTAACTTGGCTGCTGTTGGTCTGACGCCAGGGTAAGTCATGGAATTTGAAATGCTATCTTTATGACTAAAAGAAAGTCAGGTATACGTTAATAAATTGGGTTTTAATTATTTGACTTTTAGCTCATTTATGAAGTGCTGTGTTATATTTCATTCAAAATGTCTTAAAATACTTTGTCTGACTTATTTAGCTATGACAGTACTGTTGGGGGAGCTGAAGGTCCTGATCGTATTTTTGTTGGTGGCTTGCCATATTACTTCACAGAACCACAAATACGGGAGCTGTTGGAATCTTTTGGGTGTGTATGGTTTGATATATGGCTTGTACTACCATTTACCATGACTCTTATCTCAAAAGGCAAATCCTGCATTTAGTTAGACTATTTAAGGAATAAAAAGGTTATGGTAAAGGTTATAGGTTTTGAGGGATTTCCTCTGATTGCTTTTCATACATACAAACAATTACTTGGTTTTACAGAGTAGATACACACATCAACATACTGATTAACTTATAAGCAAACCTAAAACATTTGTGGCATGACAGGTCTAAAGTTTAGTTTTGAACTTTTGTGTTAATCCTAACATTTTTCTATATTTCAGCCCACTTCGAGGATTTGATCTTGTTAAAGATAGAGATACCGGGAATTCAAAAGGTTATGGGTTTTGCGTCTACCAGGTGTGCCTTTCTGCTTGCTGATGTTTTTGTAAATTCTGAACAAATTTTTATTTGAAATGGCATTTTCAGTACTCTGATACAAGCATCATTATTTCTTGTCATATTCACGATGCTAATTACTTTTATCAAAAATATTAGGATCCAGCTGTGACAGACATTGCATGTGCTGCCCTAAATGGACTTAAAATGGGAGATAAAACTTTGACTGTTCGCCGTGCTACAGCCAGGTATAGATATGCACGAGGATATAATACAGTTGAATCTATATTATTTACTTTAATCTGTTCTTCGGACAGTCTAACTGAGGCCATCTTATTTCCTTCTCATAGCAGTGGTCAACCAAAACCAGACCAAGAGAATGTCTTAGCCCAGGCTCAACAACACATAGCTTTACAGGTAAGACTGGGGAATCATCTTTATAGTGAGAAAATAGATTTGGATTCCTTTTCTATTGTAATTCTATGTTTCTTATTCATGTATGGTAAGCAAAGCATTCTTTTGGTATATCTGCAGAAGCTTGTACTTCAAGTTGGGGCTTTTGGACCTCCAGAAATACCTACAAAAGTTGTATGCCTGACACAGGTATGACTTCGATTTCCTTTAGCTATGGTATGTGAAATGACCACATTGGTATTCTAATAATTCTATTGTTGTGTAACATCTTTTAACTTTGTAAGCAACACTGCATGTTTCATCTGTGTAACATGGGACACAAGACAAGCACAGGACAAGCACCCTACTGTGTCCAACACATTTCTTAGTTTTCTTTGGGAAAGAAAGATTACTTGAAAATGGTAGTAAGAACATCCCTTAGTTGTTTCCATCAGTAGAGACCTAAGTCACAGGGTTCACTGAATTTAATCCACGAAGTTTGAAATTCGGGGAACTTCAAAAAACCCTAAAAGATTGTTTCAGTTCGCCCACAAATTCGTACGGATAAAGGGCTAAGGGTTTTTATTATTTGTATGTTTTTTTTGGATTTTTCCCTTGAAAACAATACTTGCACCATATATTTCTTCTACTGTTATTTTGTGGGTATGCAAATCTTTGCCATGTGGTCTTGCAGCGAAGGATGAGAGTTAAAACTCCTGCAGGGGGCATTAGCTTGGGAGGCAGAGCTGCAGAACCCTTAAGTCGTTGATTTGGTGATTTAGCCATAGGAGCAGGATATCTGACAGCATTTTGTATTCCTCAGTCTGTGACAAGAAAGAAGAAAGAACCAGTTATTGCTCTTGAGCATCACCTGTGATCTGACAATATTTGTCTTATTTTTCAGAGCCTTCGTTCTTTTATTCTGGTCTTTTTCTCTTTAGAAAACTCCTAATGCATTTTTTTGTGACATATTAGCAAGCCCTCTGTTGTGAGTGGTTCTAGCATCACAAATTGCCCAATGTGCTTCAAATAACATTTGGCACCATTGAAACACAGCTTAGTGAGTGGCAAATTAGGATATATATTTAAGAATGTATTAGTAAGTTATTTAAAAAATGTATCCATTTAATTTAGGATACATTTTTAATAGGATATATATACATTCTTATCCATCACCAGGATGAAGAGAAAATGATAGCGAGATCGCAGAAATGGTCCCATATAAAGTGCCAAGGGAATCACTGGGACACATGGAAACCAATAACGAAAGAATAATAAAATTGAATTAACTGACATATTGCTGTAATTTTGCCAGGTGGTGTCACCAGATGAGCTGAGGGATGATGATGAATATGAGGAAATAGTGGAAGATATGAGAGAAGAATGTGGAAAACATGGTATGTGCAGTTTATATCTCATATTATTTTTATCACTTAAAGACTTAAAATATATCTACTGGTTCAATAATCAAATTTCTTAATTATTATTTTTTTTCTATTTTCAAGGATCAGTAGTCAATCTTGTAATTCCACGGCCTGAACCAAGTGGTCAATTAACACCAGGCGTTGGGAAGGTTAGTGTGCCATCTTATTTGTTTCTATCCAAGTTCTTAATGTTTATCCTTTATTCAAATGTAATGCTTGGCATGACATGTATCTCTGCTATTTTGCTTTGATAGGTCTTTGTGGAATACTTAGATACTGATGGTTCTGCAAAAGCAAAAGCTTCACTGAATGGAAGGAAGTTTGGTGGCAATATTGTTGTGGCAGTATATTATCCAGAAGACAAATTTTCAAGGGGCGAGTACGAATAATGAGAATGGAAATAAATATTATAATTGTCAAATATTAATTATAATTTATTCTGACCTTATCTTTCTGCACATCATGAAAATGTTATTTCACTTTGTATATTATAATTCTGATGAGAAAATGCCATGTAGAGCAGTTTTGTATATTGGATCGTCAATGATTTGTAGAAGAGTATATGCTATGCTGTTTGCCAGTCCTAACACCCATTCAATATCTCAAGTAAACTTATAAGTTACCATTATTTGTGTAAGGACACATGAAATGGGAAAGAATGAGTTGAGAAATATGCAAAGCAACTACTTATCATATCCATGAGGCAAGCATGATCCTATCATAAAACTTCCCTTGTGATGGTAGTGAACTTCCTAATAACATGAAAGAAACAGTATTTTAGATTAACTACATGAAGTGAATTTGTCTCGAAAACAACAGTCTAAGACGAGCTTGCAGTTTGCTCCAAATCATGAGGTTTACATTTCGGGAATGTTGGTTAGTTTTAATTTTTTTTACTTGTACCTTCGTCTGGTTATTTTGTCTGTTGCAGGCACCAAGGAGGTTGTTATACTTTGTATGGTATTTTAGTTGGTTTCAATTTACGGTTGAGTTTTACTGGTGAAATAAACAATTTCAATGCGAATAATGTCCAGCAAATAGATGCTTGTTATTCATATTTGACGTTGAAGAAAATTTTCATTTACTTTTTTGTAATGAAGTATTTGTTTATAATGCCTAGCAAATTTATGTTTGTCATTATCTTATTTATATCTGACACTAATTTTTTTTTCATTCAACGTTTTTGTAGTAATTTTTTTATTAGTCCCCTTGGATTGTGGACAATTAGTTTTTGAATGAGCTTGTAAAAGCTATGGCCAAGTTCGAGTCTCCTATGCACAACCTAAAAGAGCTGTCCTGAAATGGTGGATGTGTAAACTTAATCCCTACAAGCAAAGCAATTAGAAGGTTTACAAAAGAAAAAATAAAGATATGTGTCACTATTGCTCATATGTGTCTGATCTACATAATGGATCATAACTATTGTCCTTTCGAGGCAAAACAGTTTTAGCATAGTATATATATTCATTTAAAAATAGGTGATGGATCTACTATATTGATCATGACTATTGCCCCTCTTGGGGCAAAAGAGTTTGTTCTTGACTGTTCTCCTTGGCAGAATATATATTCACAAAAAAATATGCAGGGGATCTATTTATTTCATGGGCATGACTTATCCTTTTCAGGAACAGGCCTGTTTCTTGGGTGATATAGAGAGCTGAAAAAGGATTATAAATTCATTTCGAATGACAGTGATGCTTAAAGTTAAATAAACTAATGAATGTTCAATCTTGTATATTGGTGGGGGTATATCAACAAAGTGATTTAAGGCTAAGCAAGATTGTAAATGTACTCTGGGATTCATCTGTATGATTTTGAAACATTTTCAGTTCTAACAATTCTTACCAATGCACCTTAAAAAGTTGAGAATGATATTGGAAGCCATACTTGTCAGGTTAACCTATCTTTAAGTCATTTTGAAAATTGATTGCTTGGTGTGAACAACGTTGTTGTGTTCAACAAACTCATTACAAACTTTTTGAAGGATCTTGCTAAAAGCAAACATGTCAGGTTAAGCTACCCTCGTGTGATTTTGAATACTCCTTTAGAAAATACTATGTTGTCATTTGTTATAATCATTAAGAAGTGATATGTTGCTAAAAGCTGATCATGGACAGGTCATGCTTAATAAAAGCAAGCCCTTCACTTGGTTTAGCTATGGATGCCATGTACCTTCACATGATTGTGTATTTGACCTTGCAAGAATACTGTTATTCTGTTTTTGATCTCTATGATCATTGTATCATAGGGCTGTTCTGAATTACTAGGGCCGATTGTCATTTTATAGTTTGATAAAACAGAGCTATATACAATCTTATCAATTGTATTGTCAAGTATGTAGCCTACTTGATTACTCTTCACAGAAACAGACCCTTTGCAAAGTTTAGTTATGGATGTTATACCCTTCATATGGTTTTGTATTTGAGATTGCAAGAACACTGGTATTCTGTTTTTGTTCTCTATGATTCTGATGTCAGAGGACTGCTCTTGACTTACCAGGGCTGATTTTGTCATTTTATAATTCAACAAAACAGGGGTATCTCTTCATTCTTATCATTTGTATTGTCGTGTATGTAGATTACTTGGACGTTGATTACACTTTGTTTGTGTAGAGGTGTAACTAAACCCAAAAAAATCTTGGTTGTAATTTCAAAGGGTTATGTTGAGTTCAAACATTGCATGAATGCTAGATGGACGCTTCTAGTTGTGGTGGATGTTGTTGGGAAGGTTGTGGTAACAACAAATCAAGAATAGTGTTTTCTTGTGGGTGAGCTAACAAGAAATCAGAGGGGGCAAAGTTTGATGCAGCGTCAACGTTGGGATGGCATGACGTGTATTTACTTTTCCAGCAACCAGCTATTGTTCTTCTAGAGTGCGCAAGGTAGTTGACTATCAGTCATTGCTATATCCGATTACCCGCACTCTACCTTATGTTGCTTTAAGGTGGAGAAATCATTTGGTTTATAAGTATTTAGAAATAGATGAACATGCGTATGTGTGATCTGCTGAATATGATTTTGTTGAAAATGTTGTTTTTTTAATTTTCTTGGAAGCATTTGTTTATAACTGTTGTGGAATGAAGAGGGTTTTGTTTTTGTGTATTTGGTGGTTTTATAAATTAAATTGAATGAACCTTATGATAAAAAGTGAATAAAACTTATAGTTTAAAATGTTAACATTTAATTTAATGATATTATGTTTTTGAGATTTGTAACTAGATGGGTGATACTTGTGTAAACGTGATCACTCACACTATGTTTGATTATCATCTAGTGTAAATAATAGTTGTATGTAATGAGATCATAATAGGAATATAAAAGACATGCTTAACTTGAATGTTACACTATTAGGGGATAAAGATTGTTTCGATTAGTTGAAAAAACAAGTGCTTTGGAACAACTAGTCCCTGCAGGGGAGCAAAAACTCTGTTTGTGATATTTGAGGTTGTAGTTGTTTATATAATGTCAAGTAGTTGTCAGGACAATTTGACAGAAATTATGTTGATTTTGCGTCATATCTGACAATATAGCATTGGAACGAAAGTTTTAGGCAGGGGACTTTTGAAGTAAGCTGTTTAAAAAAAATTGTAGCAATTTAAAATTTCGACGCACGGTAGTTAGAAACCAAAGTTATCAATTAGAAGTCATGGTGTGGAATTTATCATGATTAGTGAATTGCTATGATATGTATAATTTTGCTGTGTATTTGTATATACGCATAGATATTTATGTATCGTATGTATATGTAATGGCATATGTATGTGTATAATTTTATATTTTCACATATGTAGGTACAAAAATATATAGATGTAGACAAATATAGTTAGATACATAGCTAGGTGTCTATATATTCGTAAGACATTCATATATATATGCATATATATATATGTACTTATTTATTTAGATACATATACAAACAAATATATACATGTATAGATACACAGATAAATACATAGATAGATCTTTACATGTTATAAAAAAAGACATTGGTGGATTTCAAACATTTGTTGGTGTAGATTTAGGCTATCCATATTTCATTTTGTATGGCTTGATTGATTGTTTATATTTTTTGTAAGTTTTATGTCTTAGTCATGTTTATGCTTGTAGATGACAAACAATTTATGATTTTTAAACATTTTAAGATATGGCTATTATTTGTTCTTTGAAGTAGTTGGAATAGTTAAAACTTACATGGTTTTTGATTGCTATTGCAACATGTATGATATGTAAAGATGTGTAAGAGTATTAGTTTGTTATGTAGGATGTCGATCGTAGCACCTGTATTTATGTACTTGCATATATTTTGTTTATGTATTTGTTTTTTAATTTTAATGGTTTCTTAAATTAATAATTCTAATTCAGTATTCAAAGTTTTGTGTTTGAAGACAAGTTTTTGAATGTGTGTGTATATATACCTGTACAAACATATACATACATATATATACACACATGCATTCATATGTACATACATATATACATTAACAAACAAGGGACAATAGACAAATTGAGTAATAGGTAGTTGGGCATATCAAGGACAAAATAAAATATTGAGAACAGTTGATCAAGGAGGAGGGGAAGACACATAACCTATTATAGTATCGACATGAAAAACAAGATTGTCGTAATTAATTTTTCTATAGCATAAGCCAATGATTAGATAAAAGTTTTGTTAGTATACATCTCAACTATGTGTCTTTTCACTTGTAAAGCCTGATTGGTCATTTTGAATGTCTTTTAAAAGTAGATGTTGAGTAGGGAGATGTGGTTAGACGTATGATTCATTTTGTAAGCTCTATGTCTTGATTAGCCATATTTAATTATGCTGTTAACAAACAATTAACGATCTTAAAACAAAGTGAGATATGTAGACAATTTATTGTACATATGCATGTTTAGATGCATATGTATACATGTAAAGTTCATTTATGAACGATAGTTATATATATATATATATATATATATATATATATAGAATTAGTTGTTCATATTTATTTACTTATTTAACCATACTAAACATACTATTTATTTTGCAAATAACTCAAATTGAAAACACTTGAAAAATCACTTTTGGAAATATATCTTAAATAAATACTTATTTCTCCTCAAATTAAGCCTAAACTATTTAAATCAGTTAATAAATTCTTATAAATTGTTCCAAGTATTTGAAAATTACTCTTGTAAATATGAATTTTACTAGTAAATTGTTCTAAACATGTGAAAATTATTTGCAAATTACTAATACTAATTTCTTGAAAATAGATACTAATTTTAATATGCATTTTAAAAATAAATTAATCATTACCTATTGGTTGTGAAATTAAGAAGTAGAAAACATTAATTAAGAATCTTTTTCAAAACAAAATAAAAGTCAATTCATTTTAGACCAAAGAGCAAGATTGAGAAGTGTGAGGTGAGAGCATATATATAATTAAACCTAATTATTATTCTACTCATATCTAAATTGATTTATTGCAACAATAATAATTGGATGAAATAGTATAACGAAACAAATGCTTACATTTTTAACTATTCAATTAAAATTTGAATATGCATAAAAAAATATACAAACGTACCATAAAAATGTGATGCACAAAAAATGATAAATGTAAAACCCAATAAGTTGTTACTAAGCAGTACTAATACTGGTTAGTTTGTATTATCTTAACTATTTTGACTGACTATTGAAAATAAATAAATCTACTTTCTTTTGTTGTATTTAATTTGATTTAAGTCAAATGCTTGATAACTACTAAATCTCTTTAGTAGTAAATCTAGATAATTTGGTTTGTTTCATTTCTCTTTACTAATTTTTTCATTAAATTATTTTATTATTTATCCTAGATGAAGGAATGACTATTAGTTTCATGGATTAAAGTTCAACGTGTTTGAGTTGTCTATTTGTATCTTGTAACTAATCAATGCTTCTTTTGAATTTTAAATTATGTATGTAACATCTAATTTAGATTTAATAATTTTTTTATGACAAATGCTAATGCTTTGGTAGGGAAAATATTTTTTATTTAAATATAATTGCTTTTGCAATTTTTTTTAACTTAAGTATTATATCATGTTTGGAATGCTAATACTAAATTTGTGAATGTTACGTTTGTAAAATAAATTAATCTAACTATTCTAAACACTTAAGATTTTCTTTTACAAATATATTAGTTTGCAAATATAATCTAACTTTTTATTAATTCTCTGTCTTTTTAAAATAAAGTAAATTAAACTCATTGAATTATTCAAAAAATTTGGAAGTTCATTGTTGCAAATATAATTAACTAGTATCAATTTCTTTATAAAATATGCTTGAAAAGTAAATATAATTTTAGGTGATTGTAATTTTTTTGTTCAAAATTTTAAGTATTTTTATAGAAGTCTTAGAAATGCCTCATTTTACACTCGCACTACAGTAGACATAGATTTAATCATTTATAGATCTAGACACTTTCCAATTACCTAGACCTAAATTTCATTTTTATTTAATAAATTCAAGTGCAGTTGCATTGTGTGTGTGCAGGGGAAATATTAGTTCCATTCTTAATCATGAAAACTATACTATCATGTCAAGTCTATGAAAACATAATGAAAAATGTAGATAAATGATAAATGGGTGTAGCAGAATGCGATGCTGAACTGCGTCCTTATGAAGAGTGCATCCCAAGAGACAAGTATATCAACAAACCCATCAAATATTTCCAATGAAAAAGCTCTTTACATTCATTACTATTATTAAAACAAATCAGGAGAATGAGAAAAGCAGGAGGGAAATGCCACTGGCCGGAGTGAAAATGAAGTCAAATAAACTTTGTATGAACACAAGGTATTTGTATCAAAACTAGAATAAATATGCTCAACTAAGTAGCATGTATGAGAAATATGATATCTCATAGATTACAATGAATAATGCAATGTATAATTGATAGGAATCCAAATAGTTTAATGTACATAGAATCATTCAACTTGATGTATGTGGAAATGATAATTTCATTATGATTATAGCTGTTTGGATATCAACCGGCACCAACTGAGCCTCCTTATCAAACTTCACTGATATAGGTAACTGCATGAAGAGATTAAAAGTAGCAATTAGCTTACACAAGTAATAGTTGAAAGCATAAAACATGTAAATATTAGAAAGATAAATTGTTTAATATAGAAGACAGTGAAAATGGAGAAATTGTTACAATTATCCTTTTGAGTGCTTCTAAGGGAGCAGCAAGGACATGACCTTGATACCTAAATCCATTAATAGGGAGTGCATTTGAGTCCATTGGATGCTTTGTTAGTCGTCGGCAACAAAGAAGCAAACATTGATGAGTTATGGTGTTAAGTCTGCAACTCAAGAGGAGACAATGACTCGTAAAGGAAGTCAAAGAGGAGAAAGAAAATAAAAAGTAGAGCACAACAGTGTAAATGATGTTAAAACTTACAAATTGCCCATTTCTTGTTTCAAACATGATAGAAATTATCCCTGCTAAGAGACACAGTTTTCATGTTGATCAATCTTTCCGAGCAAATGAATAAACAATGCAAAAAATGAGAATGAACAGGATATAGGAACTTAAAAATCATTTGTTTTTGGATTTGACTATGATATGTATAAAATTTTTCAGTAGACATCAATTTTGTAGAGATATGAAGCTACAATCAGGTCTTCTTTTTTTTTTTTCCTTCGAAGGTGTAAGACGTAGATCCTGTGAACACACAGAGATATCCTCCTCATCAAACAATCTGAGCAAGTGAGTAAACAACACCCAAACGATAGTGCAACAACTTTTTTCCAAGTTTCCCTGTTCTAAGAGCCAGTGTAAGGAAATGAATAAACGCTGTAAGTGATCAAGTTGCGTAAATCAAAAACATGGTATTTGATAGATTACAATGACTTATGAGATATATAATTTATAGAAATCCAAATAGTGTTATGTACATAGAATCAGTCAATTTGATGCATATGGAAATGACAATTTCATTGTGACTATAGATGCATGTATATCAATGACCACCAATTGAGACATTTTTTGAAACTTCACTGATTTAGGTGACTGCATCCAGAGATTAAAAGCACTAATTAGTTCATGCAAGAAATTGTTAAAAGCACAAAGAATGAAAATATTAGAAAAAGAAATTGTTAAATATTAAACAGAGACAAGATGAAAAGAAACTTACAAATGTCCTTTCAAATGCTTGTGAGAAGGCAACAAGGATAGGTGTTTCAAAGATGGGGAGGCAGATCTTGTCAACAAACATAGATCCTGTCAAACATGATATTTGATAGATTACAATGAATTATGAGATATATAATATATAGAAATCCAAATAGTGTTATGTACATAGAATCAGTCAATTTGATGCATATGGAAATGACAATTTCATTGTGACTATAGCTGCCTGTATATCAATGATCACCAACTGAGATGTTTTTTGAAAATTCACTGAATCAGGTGACTGCATCTAGAGATTAAAAGTACTAATTAGTTGATGCAAGAAATTGTTAAAAGCACAAAGAATGAAAATATTAGAAAGAGAAATTGCTAAATATTAAAGAGAGACAAGATGAAAAGAAACTTACAAATGTCCTTTCGAATGCTTGTGAGAAGGCAGGAAGGACAGGTGTTTCAAAGATGGGAGACATAGATCCTGTCAGCAGACACATATGTCTCTTTCATTGAACAATGCAAGTCATTGAGTAAGAAACACCAAAAAATGACAATGTAAAAGATATAGGAACTTACAAATCTCTTGCTTTTTGTTTTGAATATGATAGATGCAAAGTGGCTAGGCAAATGAGTACATGAAGAATGAAAGAATTAGATCACTTATTGTGCATATATTGGGAGAAGGCAATGGGAAGTCCAATGGAGAATGCAACCATTACATGTGGATGCAGTGATCTTGAGTGAATTTGAATAACAGGCTAGCAGAGAGAAGAGACATTGACAATTGAGTGAAAACAATTGCTTTTACAGACAAAGATCGAGTCACCAGTTGCAAGAAGGAACTTATTGGTATATAACAATGTTGTTTGTCAAAGCATGTATCTTTATCAAAGCTCATTAGGCTGTTTGGAAATCTGTTTGGGAACGCAGACAAAGCAAATCAACTTCTTTCCAATTCCCCCCATTCTCAACTATGTTGGATATAGGTTGTGTCAATAGAGAGATGTAATGCTTGTAAGCCATTATAATCAATTGAATATACATTGAAAATTAGTCAACTTTATCCATAAGCTATTAATGACAGTTGCATTACACTCTATTCATATTAAACAAAAATGACAGGCTATATATGCATAAGCTGATTATGAGGGAGTTATGTATGCATAGCAAGAGCAGGTGCAAGAGTACAACCATATCAAAGAAGTTCAGAAAGCCATGAAACATTTCCAATATAAACCACCACATTGCATTTACTATTTGCAAATTTGCATGCTGGCAAAATGGTGCCCATTAGAATGATCCATCAATGAATATGCTAGCAAAGTGTGTATATTGCTACGTTAATGTCACTAGGATTAATTTATTACAGACAAGCTATTGTTTTTTTTTTTACCATTTTTCCATTTGCTGTAGGCATTTCCTTCATGATTTTGTCATTTTGTAATTTATTTAATAATTATTCAAGCAAATCTTCATATTGGAAATATTTCATGGGTTTTCTAGTTTTTTGGTATGATTGTGTCTTTGCATGCACCCTATCTGGGGATGCATGGCATTTAAAGCATTGCATTTGAATATAGTATATGCAAGTTTTTTGTTTCATTTTGGTTTTGAATATCATAGATTTATACCTTGTCAACAGACATGGATTTCATAGGCATACGAAAATACAGTTGACTCTTTCTTTGTTGACTGGAAAGAATAAACATTGCAAATCATTATTTTCCCAAGAAAGTCAAAAATTTATACCATAACACATTAATGGCTATTGCATTTCAGCATATTGAGAAAGAATGAAAATGATTTACTATATATGCATAAGGGTGTCATTATGATGCTATGCATTGGAAGCGAGAATGGATGGAAAAGGACAAGTATATGAAAGATTATTAGGAAGCCATATGAATCTATGTCTGTTGAAATGAGGCGTTTGGAAGTTGCTATGTCTTTTACAGTGTTGTTTTATAGTGGTTTACATGTTTGCATTTAATGGGTTAATGTCTAGTGTTTGTTGTTTGCATTTTGTGTTAATGTCTATTCTTCACTAGCGTTGTTTGCTTGTGTGGGTTAGTATTTGTTGTTGAGTTAAATAATGAACACCATAATTCATTAATGTCAATTTCTTTGCTATCCATGATTAAGAATGGAAATACCATGCTGTACGCATTTGTAAGTTGTATTTTTTACAGTGTTCTTTTTATAGTTCTTTGCGTCTCTGCATTGAGAGACAATATTAGTTCCAACCTTAATTGTGGGCAACATAGAAGGTGCCATTAATGAATCATAGTGTTTATTGTTTAATTCAATAACAGAGAGTGAATCATAGAAACATTCAAAGACAACGAAGAATAGACATTAGATGGTAAAATGGACGAAGCAAAAAGCAGTAGGAATGAGCAAATACAATGCAAAGATATTAATAAGAATAGAATGACAATATAAAGGTTATAGCAACTTACAAGTGCCTTGTTCTTCATTTCGAGAAAAAATAGACATAAACATTGCTAATAGACACAAATTCGACTTCCATTAGATAATGTAATCAAGAGTATAAGCAATGCAAAAAATGATAGTGTCAAAGCAACTAACAAATCCCAATTTTTGTTGTTTGCTATACAATAGATATAAACTCTCTCAAGAGACAAATTCCAGCCTCATCAAACAACCTGAGCCAATGAGCAAACAATGCAAATAATAGTTTGATCTAGTTTGGTCAATAGATCTTAAACTTCAATGTCAATTTGTCTACTAACCATGATTAAGATTGGAAATAACTACTTGCAGTTCAACCTATTTGATAAAAATGAGAATTGTTTGTATTTGGAACATTTCTTGGCTTTATGACTTTAAGCCTGTCAAGCAAAGTACTATTTACGTTGTTATTTACAATTGCAACTGTCCTTTGCTCAACAGGCTTAAAGCTTCATAACATTAGTCGTCAAAGACATGTGTAATTCAGGGCACCTGCAATTATCAAAGGACGAGCAATTATGAATGCAGAGAACAATGAACAATATACATTAATACATAAAATGTAGAGCTGCAAAGTACTATAACATGACAATATAAATTATATACTGAGCTACAATTGATTTGTTTTTTGCTATCAACATGTAGACATAAATCCTGTTACGAGACACATATTTCACTGTTATGAAACAGTTTGAATAAGTGAATAAACTATGCAAAAACTGACACCATAAAAGGTTTAGGAACTTACAAAACACTTTGCCAATGTGATCAATGGTGCTTTTAGCAGTTAGAAGAAGGGGATAATCAACATTGCCTCTTTCATATTGTGTTTTTTCCTTAATGAAAAAAATTGTATAAAAGACACTTTGACGAGGTGATAACAATGGCAAAAATGTGTCAAATAGTTTGTTGTTGTTGTTTATAGTTATTGTCATTTGGCTATGGCTCTCAACTAAATCGACATGCATGATTGTTTCTTTTGTTGGTTTTCCTTGGATTGTGGTAATAGCAGAATCATAAATGACCATATCATTGCCCTCAAATGGTAAAGTTGATTTTTTTGTGCATATGTGGATAATGTTTGATGGCTTTGTGGTACCTGTTTCCAATATGTACATTCCAGATTGAAGAATGAGAAGAAGTAGATTGATAATTAAACATATAAGGAGTAAACCTATGTGTGACATAAGCAGGATATTGTACTTGCCTCTTTTCATCCTATTTTTCAAGTGACTGATCCACTTTCTATTGTGTAGTAAATATAGTCTGCATTTTCCAATTGTTCTAGCAAGCATATATAATGAGATATTTATGTCAATCATGTCTTAAAAAAAAGAGGGAAAAAAACATTATTAAGATATCATATGTTTTTCAAGTTTGTTGATGTCAAATGCCAGGTATCTACCTATTTGCAGATTCTCTAGATGTTATGGTGCATGCTGGGAACTACTAAGATATATGTTGAATGAAATTGCAATAGATTTGTAATATGCAAGGAGAAATTTAGAAACTCCAAATGCAGGCAAAAAATATCATATGATTTAGCTACAACCTAGTTCAGTGATGCATAACAATTTTGATTTTCCAATTTGGTTCCAATAAAGAAATCTATGCTCTGCAATGCTTTAGTGATGTTTTGCATAGTAGCATACCTGCTCAAGAATGACTCTGAACTGATTTGCAACATGATAGCTATGCAAGATATGTCCCAAAATATGGTTGATACTATTGTCTTGAATTAATAACAAAGTGAACGTCTGGATAAATAGTACAATTGAATCGTAATCATTCTTATCAGAGACAGACAGTATGAACAACAATTGACCCAACAATGCTTTTATACTCACTGAGATTGCGGGTTGGTTTTTTGCATTTCTGAACCTACATGTGAAAAAGAAATGTAGACAAGTCCATGTTGTTACATAGTCTACTGTATAGGAAATGGGTTCAAAGTGCGAATAAAACCCTTTATTGTAGGAAGACTATTCAAAATATTTTCATCATAATAGTGAGCAAAAACATTAGCCACTAACATGAACTTTGCAAAGGTTCCATCTAATTTTACTTCTCCATTATGCTTCTCATTGTGAATTTATTCCAAATTCCATCCATGCAGAACTCCCCCAACTCATAGTTTCCGCTCATAGCCATAACTTTGTCAGTTGTCAAGTATGGTTTCAAATTTTTACCCAGGTGACAATTGGAAAAATTTGGTCTCACCAGATATGATATGTTGAAAAGCACTTTGAATTTACTTTGAAAAAAGAGTTGTCTAGAATATAATGTGCATATTTGAGTTAATGCTTTTGCATAAACTCCATATCATTGATCTGCTATATTGAGCTCGTTGATCTTGACCAAGAACATGTTGGAACGTGTTGGCTTGTGCTTTCCAAAAGCAGTTTTCCCTCCAAGTAGCCGATCAAAGATATGAAATTCATGCAAAGTGCCTAATTCAAAGTGGCACATTACACTGTCAAGAATTATTTTCTAGAATAATAACTTCAAAGATATTTTCAAGACACTGTATTTGATGAGGCCTAATTGTGTCAATTGTTTCTTGGGTTAAAAATCGAAGCACAAGAACAAAATACAATATGTTAAAGAGAGTGGGAAAGTAGAATTTGATGACACTGTTGCAAAGTTTAAGTTAATCACTTATTCCTTTGCTCACTAACATGATACAATTGCCAAATGAAAAGAATTGCTTATGTCCTTATGGATTCTATGATGTCAATGTTAAAGTCTTGTAGGAAATATGCAATTTGGATTAGGTGGCAATGGGATAATAGCGGTTTGTATATAACTAGGTAGATCATGAAAATGTGGTTTTGATATCAAGTACAATTTGAAGGTGTGCATAGTAATATGTATATACAATATTTCAATGTTTATTGATTCTAGATATTTTGTTGTGGATTCTGTTTTGTTTGCATTGCAGTGGCTATTGTCCAAGTAGTTGGAAAGGCATGAAAGTATGTTGCAGTATAGCAATTCTATATTCCATCTACAAAGCCAATGTAGTTGAACATATTATGTTTGGCTTGTTGCGAGCAAAGGACAATATCTTGAAGCACACCATGATAGTGGTTTATAGTTTGTGCATATGATAATTCTTTGCACACAAAAGCAAAAGGGGGTGTTCTTGTTTGTATTATGCAAAATCCATAAGGTGTTGCATTTTGCTTTTTTACTTTTTTTGCACTCTGAAGTTTCATCCTTGGAGCTTTTGCATCAAATATAGTGACTCAATGTCTCCCACATGTGATAAAGCAATGTAGAGAAGGCCATGTTGATAAATAGTCTACTGTATAGAAGATGGTCTCAAAATGACAGTAAAACACTTTACTGCAGGAAGGCTGTTAAGAACCTTCTCATCATAACAGTAAACAAAAGCATGAGCCATTAACATGAGCTTTGCAAGTCTTAACAAATTGGACTTTTCCACTATCCTTTGCATCATGAATTTTATCTCCAATTCCATCGATGAAGGAATCTACGAGTTTGTAGCTGCAGTTCGTAGCCATAACTTTAGCAGATGCTTAGTATAGCTTCAATTTTTTTTCCTAGGAAAGAGCTGAGAAAATTTGGTCTTGTCGAATATGATATGTTGAAAAGCACTTTGGATTTACTCTAGAAAAGAGTTCTTGACAATATAATGTGCAGTTTTGAATTAATGCTTTTGCATAAACTCTACACCATTCACCCACTAGTTCAAACCTGACGGCTTTCATCGATTACAAACGGAGCTGTGCTTTCCAAGAGAAATTTTCCTCCAAGTAGCCGATCAAAGATATGGAATTCTTGCAAAGGGCTTAATTGAAAACGATGCATTATACTTGCAGCGGATCTTTTCTAGAATAACATTAAAAATATTTTCAGCAGAGTGTGGTTTGTGAGAACTGATTTTGTCAGTAGTTGCCTGGTAAAAAAACTAAAGCTTAGCAAAAAAAATCAAAATGGTAAGGAGAGTGGTCAAGTAGAAATTGTTCACACTATTGCAAAGTTCAAGTTTGTTGGCAATGCCTTCGTACATTGTCATGATATTCTTTGTGCATGGCAACATCAATTGAAACATTCTAATGAAATTATTTTCATTTTCGAATTCATGGTACAAACTTCCAAATGAAGTATCCACTATGTAATGTTTGTATGCAAGTGTAGGTGGATTTTCCTAGTGCAATTTTATAGTGGCGATCAACAACAACTTTGTTGTGCAAAGGAATTGATATGGTAGTATTACATGTGACATTCTTCAAATGCAAATACTTTGTTCAGTTTACTAAAGCACAAATGCATATTACAATGTTTAGTCAATATGCTATCCATTTTAGGCAGGTTGTGTCATCTAAAAGCCTAGTTTCTCGACTAGTTTTGATTTTTGTGCTAGAGACCTTGTTCTTTGTAGATACGTAGTTCTAGTCAACCAAATTATGCAAAATCATTAGCATTGTTGAGTGCAAGCCAAAATTGCAAAGCCTTCAAGCTATACGACAATGACTATGAAGAGAATTTAAGTAATGATCCATGAAGCAATTGCATAGCTACTAAAATGTATAATGACAATTAAGGAAAATAGGTATTCTATCAAGCAGCTAATCGCCAAGCTTCCAATCAAACAATTCCTATCGAAAATAATATGCAAAATGCAGAGCTCCATTAATTGTGTTAGAGATGCATTTGCAGTTGTTGTAATACCCCTCCTGTTGCTGTTTGGACTTGTTATCTTTCTATGGTTTTGCTTGATACTTTAAGACTTTGTTAGTTACAATTTGTTGGTTGGATTGTTGGATTGGATATTTTAGACTACTTGATTATGCTACTTTAATTGATGACATGGATATTATGATATGACATTATGGTTACATTTGGTTGGGTGATGTTTAATTTGATTTCAGTAGTATATTGTGATGCGGTGGATTAGTAATCATTTTATGATGATATGATGTGATCAGTTTAGTTTAGCAAATGTTACTTTATACTTAATGTTTTAATTGTTATTATAGTTTTGGTGAGGGGACAGTGTAGCACCACTTGTTTGCGAGTGCCCTACTACGCTGCAATTCCTTCTCATGATGTGATGTTTTTGATTATATATATATATACATGTTGTACACAACCTTGTTTGTATGTAGGAAATTGCAGGTACAAAGTCTCGATTGCACCTACTTCGGTAGGACAGGGCGAGCATCAATTTAACCCAACGGGCATGAAGTTGAAATAGAGATGACAAGGAAGTCACCCCGTCCCATGTTTTGTCTACCCGCCTTTTGTTTAGTGGTATTGTGTGTCTTTAACCTTGGTCATTTCACATTTTATTATAGTGGTTTGTGTGAGTGTACCTTTGGTATTTACTTTACATTGTTGTTTTCTATGATGTAATTTAAATAATTGAATGATGTTAATTAACGGTTGGAATAGTTTGTATTAAAATATAAAAGTCTTATTTTAAAAGCCATATATTTATTAAAGATTAATAAATGGAAAAGTTTAAATTAAATTATTTAAAATTAGTATTTTGATAATTTAATTAAATAAGCATGTTGAGGATAATTATGAAATAAATTAATTAAAGATATTAAATTGTGTGAATTGCAAGTAAAACTGCAAAATCAGAATTAAAACAAAAAGTGTTGTTAAATGGGAAAAAAATCAATAAAAGAAAGAAAAGATGAAAAAGACCAATGAGTGTTGAGTTTTGGCTATAAAGCTGGGAATAAAATTAGAAAACTTCTCTTAATTTTGATTTTTGGACCTTTCAAAAAAGAAAGAAGATATATTTTTATTTAATAGCAAATTTGTGGGATTTTTCATTCACGGGAAAATTCGGACAGAAGTTACACAAAATATTGAGTTTTGGGAATTGGATTTTCTCTAGTTCTTTTCTGTAGAAATTTATTTAGTTTTTCATTGTTCTAGAAGAGAGGTTCTTCTGAAGTAAATTTTAGATTAGAAGATTGGTCAAGGCAATTGGGTGAAGAAGTTCTGAAGGAGGGAACGAGAGCTCTTCGAAAAGGCTATTGGGATCAAACAAAGCTTCATCAAATTTTCAATAGCACAGGACTTCAGGTTCCATTTTCTTATTCTTTAGTTTTTTGATTCAAAAGAAAAATAAAAATAAATAAATATGTTTTCTACGAAAGAAAAAAATTCTTGTGGGGTTTTAGAAATATTTTTGGGTTGCAAGCATATGGAAGAAATTAAACTGGGTTTCTGAAAATGTTTTGTGTTTTTACAATTTGGCTATAAAAAATAAATCTATTGTTCAAACCTCTGAAAATGTTCAATATGTTTATAATTTTGTGTTTGAAAAATTATTTCCCCCTCTGAAACAAATGAGTTTTTGAATATATATTGATATATATATATAAATCTTGGGATATATATATATATATAATATATATATATATATATATATATACAGTCAATTTTAACGATCAATCTCATACAGAGGAAGTTTTGATATATATATATATATTGTATTTACATTTATATGAAACTGTGTTTTCAAAATTGAATTCTGGGCTGAACTGTTCATCTGTCGGCACCCTTGGTTTTTGTGAAGGGGTTTAAAAAAAATATACATATATTTTTATTTGGGGTTATGGGGGGGACGACTGGGCCATACCTCCCCCTCTCCCCATAGGCTGCGGACGGCTGCTACAGCAGTCCGTAGACTGCCGCGCACAACAGTCCTCCTTACGGCAGTAAAAACTACGATTGTATTTATTTATTTATTTATTTATGTTTTATTTATATATATATATATATATATATATATATATATGATATATATTTCATGTGTATGCACAGTCTGAGCAAAAAGTTAACTAGTTTAGATTATTTGTTTCAAATTGTATTGTGGAAAATGAGGATTAGGAAATAGAATTAATCAATTGTTGATTTTTGTACTGCGAAAACAATGTACGAAAATTAATATGTTTTCCTAAGTTATGAAATCCTATGTATTTGTTTGGATGATCTTATTGTTATTATATTATTATTGTTTTGGTTTTTCGATGAGGGAACCCAGTTTGGTTTAGAAACCCGATTTTGGATGTTGTGATCCTTAGAATTCCAGAGGTGTGATTTTATTGTTGAATGTTTATCCTCATTTTTTGTGCTCTGTTATAGCAAGTTATTGGTATCATCATTGTGAAAGGGTTGTATGAGATTTTGTGGAGACTTTGATTATGTGTTTTAGCGAGATGAGTAATGCCTCGCATGTCATTGGTTGTGATTTAATGCCTTGTTCTTTATGGTACAACCCTTGCTTTGATTTTGCTATGAATTGGGGTCTCAAGGAGAGTGGCTCTTCATGGGGGGCGACACCTCAAATAGGAGGAAGGGCTCAGGATAACCCACGTAAGAGTAGATTAACAAGTGAAAACCTAATAATAGAACTTAAGGGGATGGGTAGTAATAAAACAATAAGATAATCTTGGATACCTCGTCTAGTCATTAGGGCTATTGCAGACTAATGGTAGACTGAGAAGGTTGTGGTCAGCAAAGTTGTAACCTCGTCCTTAGGAGAGGTTAACAGCTCCACATGAGTCACCCTATGGGGCCGGCGCCTCATGTAGGAGGAAGGGCCAGAATAACCATAGATGGGGGCCGACGCCTCATGTTGGAGGAAGGGCTAGGATAACCCATGTAGGCTATGTAATGACACTCTCCACTAGATTCTCTTGTGCTTGTTTTCTTGGTTACCCTGGAAGTGTATTATTATTTTATTTTTGGTTTACTTGGCATGTGGTTAATGGTTATTGCCTTGGTTTATTTGTGATGTGATTTATGACTCTTTGGTTATATTGAGTGGTTCCTTGTTGTTGTCGTTTATGATTTATGTATTCTTTGATGTTGCTTTTGGAGTTATTGTACTATGTTATTCTTTATTGGAGTTGTCTTATGGCATTCATGGTCATGGTTACTTCCTTATCACCTCTGAGCACAGGGGATGGGTTTTCTCTAAAATCCACATGGTTGGGTGGAACGTGCTCTGCACCCGTTGGGTTCCCCATCAACGTTCGTTCTTCATAGTGTTTTTCAGATGGAGCTTGTACTTGATATTCATCTTGTATTTCTGACATTATTTATATTATGTAATTATCCCACATGTATGGGAGGATTTATTGTATTTTAGTTGTTGAGAACTTGTAATGTATTAAATGAGGATGTATTGTATATGAACCTTTGTAACCATTCATTTTATGAGATTTATTATGGTTGTTTCATGTGATGTAATTATACTTATGCTTATGGATATATGTATGTTATCTTTTGAAAATGGATACTGTAATGGTTATGATGGTTGTTAGCTTAGTTATGTTATTAGCCATTTGTGGAATCTTTGGTTATGAGTTTGTTTATGTGATGTGACCTCGCGTGCCCTAGAGGACTTGACGTTATGATGCTAACATGTAATGTAATTATGTTTTGATGGTTCATAATTATGTGTACTTTGTATTATTTAAAAAAATAAAATGTGTGCATTGTTTTGTCCTTTGGGGTTTGCATGACGGGCATTACAGTTGCTTTATAAGTTCCCAACACAATTGGCTCTTGTAATAGCTTGTGTCTTTTAACAATTTTTTTTGTGACCATATTGATAGAATACATGTTAGAGGGCAAAAGATATGGCACCTTGCTAAAGTTTTTCTTTTTTTCACAGTTGATTTTTGGAGCGAAACAAAATCCATGACTAATGGTTGGAAGAAAACGATCAAATGCTTTTATGTATAAATTGAAATAAAAGTGAAATATTCATTGAAATATGCAAATACCAACTAAAATATGTTTCTTGATTGACATTCCAATAATATAGAAGCAGAACAAAATAATAGGCGAAAAAGCACAAAGCAAGACAAGCCTACAGTGCAGAAACAATATAGTTGCAAACAACGACACAAGGAAAAGATAATTGCGATGTAGTACATTTTCTATATCCAACCAAAAAAATTCTCTTGCAAGAAGAATAGGTTGTGTTAATATAGAATATAATAAAGAACATGCTAAACTTACAAATGTGCAAAATAGCATGCTATGAAATTGATCTTATATCCACTCATATACAATGCAAATGCTCTGAGATACAATTTCCACCTGAAAAAAAAAAAAAGGCACCTATCAATCTTAATCATAAATAGAAAATCTGTATAGGAATGCATTCCAATTTCCAATGCTTAACTACTATGAACAATGCCGCTTATCAACCAAAACATTTGGATTGAACATGTGTTTAGGAACAAAAACATTAGAAAGCATAAGCCTATCACATCCTGCCATGCAGAGATGAGGCTTTTGCTATATTCTGTGGAATTATTTTGTGCATAGCAAACTTTGGCATTTTTTTTGTAATTTTCTCATTGGAAGTTGCTTATATTTCTCTTGATTTTGTATAGTGTTTTCCATGCACTGACATCTATTGGTTTGTGCACTAATTTTTTTTGTTGGGTATTGGCTGCTAAAAGAATGTATTGGGGCTTGTAACTAGATTGACATAATATCCAAAGCCAACGACAAAATCGCAAAGTGTTCAATGAATCGATAAGGTAACTGAATGATAAGCAACAACCGAAAGTAGAACATTGCAAAAATGATTTAAATCACTGTAAACATAAAATCTCTGTCTGTTGGAACAGTTTATGCCTATCATATTGAAACTAAATAAGAAGCCAGTTGTAAGTTCTTATATCTTTTTCTGCATAGCTTTTTGCATTTCTGCATTTTATGGGTAGTGTCCACTATTTCCTATTTTTGAGTGCTTGCATTGTTTCTTTATTTGCTTAGATTGTTTGTGTCAGTGTGTTTATGGGTTAGTATTTCTTGTTTACGTAAAGACTGAACATGATAATGCGCTGGTCATGATTAACAATGGAAACAAATTTCACTCTCATCAAACAATTTGAGCAAATGATTGGACAACACAGAGAAGACAATGTAAAAGATATGTGAGATTACAAATGTCTGCTTTTTTGATAGGTTTTATTGTGAAGGAATAATTTGTCAAGATGATTAGGCAATGCAAGTAATGCTTTGCTCAACATTCTTAAAACCTAGTGGAGGGATCAATTAATGCCAGCTACAACTCAAGAACAAAGTTTAGGCAATGACAACAGTCAAGGATAGTGAAGAATATACATTAACACACAAAATGCAGACAACAACAAACTATACAAATTAAACCATAGAATGGAAGAATGTAAAAAAACTATAGAGAAATGCTGTACTAAAAGACATATGAACTTACAAATGCTTTGTATTTCTCTCCCCATACAATAGACATAAATCCTTTCAACAAACATAGATTTAATGATTTTATATCCACACATTTTGCAATTACTTAGAGCTAATTTTTAGTCTCATTTGATACATGTCTTTATCATGCTCATCACAAAAGATGACATTAATGAATTATGGTGTTAAGTCTTCTAGTCAAGAACATAGACTGATCCATAAAAGCGTTCAAAGGTAGGGAAGAGTAGAGAATAACCCACAGGGTGCAAACATAAAGAAACAATAGACATTAACCCATAAAATGTAGAGAAGTAAAAAACTATAAAACAACATTGTAAAAGATATAGGAACTTACAAATGCCTTGTTTTTTGCTTCCAATACAATATACATAAACCCTCCCAACATGCACAAATTTCACTGTTTGAGTTGTTATGTACAGTTTGGCAATGGTTTAATCTTTGTTGTTCCCTATCAATCAGTGTTCTTATGGATGAATCTCTATTTTTACAACTTTGTTATGTGTACTCTAAGAATGGCGCCGAGAAAGTAAAGATATGGTTTTGCTGATGTTGTGGCCAATATTTATAAAAAGTGAAAACTCAACACCACAATCCATTTATGGCAATTGTTCTTGAATCTATCCACAACAAATGAAAATCAGACCTAGGTATGTGAAAAATGTAGACCACACACACAGACATATATGTACACATAGGTACATGAAAATACATATATACACACACATATACATATGCACATATACAAACATAGAGGCCTATATATACATATGTATACATGTATATACATATATATGTACAGATAGTTACATGAACATACAATTATATATATATACACATATATATATATATATACATATATACACACATATATATATATATATATATATATATATATATATATACATATATATACATGATTATATATATATATATATGTATATATATATACAAATATACAGGCATACATATACATATGTATAGATATATATGCACATATAGATACAATGATTCTATCCCCAAATATTTTCCAATTACCTAGACCTAATTTTGTTGTTATTTAATAAATTCAAGTGCAATTGCAGTGCATGTGTACAAACAAAAAGCATTAACCCATAAAATCAGACTCAGGTATATGCAAAATGCAGAGCGCAAGCACAAACATATATATACATATATATACACATATGTACATATATATGTACACATAGCTACATGCATATATATATATATATATATATATATATATATATGCATACAAACATACATATATATGCATACACACATATACTATATATATACATATATATTTACATATATATATACACATAGTTACATGCACATACATACATATATATATACACACACACATACAAGCATATATATATATATACGTATATACACACATATGTACACATGGATACAATGATTTTATACCTAGATATTTTCCAGTTACTTGGATCTAATTTTCATTATTGTTTAATAAATTCAACTGCAATTGCAATGCATGAGTGCACACAGTATCTAAATTAATCATAAAATGCAGACATGCAAAAATCTATAAAACAACACTGTAAAAGATATAGGAACTTACAAACGCTTTGTTTTTCAATTCCAAAATCAGTGAAGGACTTAACATGATAGTGTGCTTTTCATGATTAAGAATGAAAGTAATATTTCCTCGGCATGCATGCACTGCAATTGCACTTGAATTTATTTGACAAAAATGAAAATTAGGTCTAACTAATTAGAAAATGTCTAGGTGTAAAATGATTAAGTCTGTGACTATTCAGAGGGTCTATGTCTGCTGTATTGGGAGCGAAAGATGAGGCATTTGTAAGCTCATATGTATTTTACAGTGTCGTTTTGTATTTTTTACACATTTGTATTAGGCAACAGACAAACGAAAAAATCAAAGCGTAAAAGATAAAGTAACTTACAAACACCACCTTTCTCGCCTCCAACACCATAGATGAAAAACCCTCCCAACAGACACAAATTTCAACCTCATCAAACAACCTGAGCAAATGAACAAACAATGCAAATACCACTTTGCTCGACAAACTTAAAATTTCACACCATAACCCAATAATGACAGTTGCACTTCAGTCTGCTCACAATAAATGAGAAGACACAAATAGTAAATGCAAATGTACTGCTCAAGATGCCACACGTCTCCAGGAAGAGTCCACACCAAGACACGACTATACAAACAAACTCATGAAATATTTCCAATAGCAAAGCTTCCTACAATAATTATTACTATTAAAAAAATTTAGAAAATGCCAAAACCACAAGGAAAATTACACCCGCCAATCACAAAATTGCAAGAACAATTTTTTTTTCTTTTTCTAAATATTCCCCAGAACATCACCAAAACCATAGCTTTATTTTTTCGGCGCCGTTCCCCAAGCACAATTTTAATATGCAAGATTGAGGCAATAACATTAGTTCCTCACCTTATAAAGGTAGGGACTAAAAATAGTAAACATAGATATTTGAAAGATTTGAAAATTTTATCATTAAGAATGGAAGAAATATTTTCTCTCGACGTATGCATTGCAACTGCATTTCAATTTATAAAATGTAAATGAAAATCAGGTCTAAGCAGTTGGAAAATATCTAGGTCTTCTATGTTTGTTGAGAGGGCTTTGATATGGCTATCCTCTCGCACTTGCTCTTTTTGTGCATGTATAGCATTCTAATAATAGGCTTATGCATATATAGTGTGCCAATTCTGTTTAATATCAATAGACTGGAATGCAACTCTCATTAATGACTTCTGCTATAAACTTCAATGACTTGTAGTGTTTATTCATTTCCTTACACTGGCTCTCAAACAGGGAAACTTGGAAAAAAGTTGGTGCATTGTCATTTGGGTGTTGTTTACTCACTTGCTCGGATTGTTTGATGAGACAAAATCTCTGGTTGTTGACAGGATCTATGTATTCCATCTTTGAAACAAAGAAAGTGCTGATTGTAATTAGACATGCGTATGAAATCCACGTCTATTGAGAAGGTTTCTATATATCATATTCAAAGCCAAAAACAAGCGATTTGTAATTACTATTCTTTTGCATTCTTTTTTCATTTGCTCAGGAGAATTGATCAATATCAAAACTGTGTCTCCTACCAGGGGTTATTTCTATCATGTGTAACACCCCTCCATTTTGGATCTTCTGATCAGCAGTGTTCTTCTTTGTGATGTTGTTTATGTTTATGCTTTGACTTTGGAACTTGGTTATTATCTGATCACAACTGTTAAGTGAAGCGTATGTAATATTTTAATGTGATGTTATTTTATGCTGATGTTATCTTTATGGCATGTTTTGGATTAACTTAGCAAATATTTGAATTAATGATGCTTACGCTTTTGATTATATTATTGAAGTTAAAATCATCAGTTAGTAATTTTGTATTGGTGAAGGGGACGGGATTGTATCACTCGCTTGCGAGCGCCCTACGATTCTGAGATTTCCTCTTCATGGTGTGTTTGATCATATTATATATATATGCATGTTCGATGTACTTGTTGGTTCACAGGTTGACAGGCACATGACATCGACTCCACCTGGTTCACAGGTTTGAGCGTGTCCATTGACCAACGGTAATCGATTGGGAGATAGTAGCTAGGTTTTCCGTGCCAAGTCATCACCCTAGTCATAGTTTGTCGTCGGGTTGTCGCCGGGTTCAGTTGTTTTAATTTGGTTCATTCCTCCTTGGTAATTTATTTAATTTCAAATTATTAAGGGTATTAAATGACTTGTGTAGTTAAATTGATGATTAAATATATCTCTTTGTAATGTTCAAAATGTAGTTATTTATTGATTAATTTAATTTAATTAATAAAATAATCTAATCTTGGATTAGATTTATTTTATTGACTAATTAGATTAATGGGGATAAAATGATTTAAGTTAGTTGTTTTGGGCATGTTTGGATATTTAGATTTAAATTAAAAATAAAAATGAAAATGTGTTTTTAATTTCACTTTTTGTGATTTTAGATTAAATAAACTCTTTGCAAACTTGGAATGCTTTTGTTTAAATGAAATTTTCAAAAATGCATAGGATTTCAAATAGAAAGTAAAATGGTTTTAAATTTAAAAGAAATAGAAATATCTCCAAATTTTGCAATGAATTTAGTGGGTGGGATATTTTTAGGGGTTTGACCAAAATTGGGAAAACTCTATTTTTGAGCATTTGCTATCTCATATAATTTTCAATTCTGAATTTGGGGAGAAGAAGTTTTGGTTGTGGCTTTGTTTTTTGGATTTGGTTCTTGAAATTTTGAAGAAGGAAAGTGGATTCATTGGTTGAGCTGGAATAAAAAATAGGATTTGAAAGCACCCTTTTAGAGTTCTTCAAGCTTTGGAGGAAAAATCAGGTTCTTCTTTGTTTTTTTGTTTCATTTTGAAAAGAGTTTAACTCTGGTTATAGTGTTGGAAAATTTCTAAATGCTATTTGAGTTTCAATGGGAAACCCATGTCAAAATCTTGTTTTAAATTTGAAAAGAGAGAAAAAACCACTGTTAAAATCTTGAGAAAGTTTAAATTTTTTTGTAGAAAACTCAATCTCTTCAAACAATTTTTTTGGCAAAATATTTAACCTTAAGAATTTATCCTTGCTGGGTATTTTGTTTATGTGAGGAAAATTTGTTTAATTTAGTTGAAATATGAGGAATTTATATATATATATATTTTTGAATTTAAATGTCTGGTAAAAATAAAAGAATCTGTGTCTTTCTTTTGGGAAATCTGCCCAGAATAGGGCACTGCGTTTTTTTTTTATTGAATGCAATTTAAATTTTAAAAAATGATTTTTTATGTTTTGTGGGGTGGGGAAGCCAACCCCCACCACCGTTGCCGCCCAAAGGGAGGCGGATTGTGTGCGGAGCACACAGGCCGCACCCCACAGGGATGCGAACTGTGTGTGAAGCACACAGGATGCCGCCCGAAGGGAGGCAAACTGTGTGTGGAGCACACAAGCCGCCGCCCTAGGGAGGTAGGGTGACCTGCGTGCCCTAAGGGGTGGGGTCCGCGCCCCTTTCAAAAGAAAAGTGTTTTCTTTTAATTTTTAAATATATTTAATATATATATAATTATATATAATATATATTATGTATGTTATATATTATATATTTTCAATTTCATTTTATCTAAATGTTGTACTTAAAAGTTGATTTTATAATAAATGTCTTTTATTTAAAAAGTCGATGTGATAATCAAATGATTTTGTTTAAAAGATTATTTTAATCCTTATCTATGATTGAACAAATAGAATTAAATTATTGGTTTAAATTCCTTAATTACGTCAACATGATTTGATTACTTTTAAGTGCGTGCAAATAATGTTAATAATTTAATTGATTTCATGCACTATGTTATTGTTTGGCTTGGATTTAGGAAATCCTAACATTAGATTATTTTGTTGCCGGAAATGCTGTTTAAATGATGTTTTCGTTCTTTTTCGATGTTGGGAAAATGGGGTTTTTTTGTCTAGTAAGTCTTCCAAAGGAGTTCTCTAGGTTGGGATTTTTCATGTGGTGGTTCGATTTGCGAATTGCCTTGGGAAGTGTGTATAGTGGTATCTTGTTGTCTTACCCGGTTTTCTCGAACAGGGATGGTTTGTGCCTCCTTGGGATTAGGAGAGGGTTATGTGGTTTGTGCCTCGTTTGGAAGGAGTGGGTTTTGTATTTTGGTTTCCTCCAGTGTTTGGAGAGGGTTTTGACCTTGTTGCCTCTAGTGTTTGGAGAGGGTTTTGACCTTGGTTGCCTCCAGTGTTTGGAGTGAGTTTCCTTTGTTTGTTGCCTCCTTGTATAGGAGAGGTTGTCTATTCTAGTTTACCCATTGGATGGAGGTTTTGAACCATGTATGTTGTTGATAGGAGAGTGGCTATTTGTAGGGGTCTGACACACAAAGGGGCACCAGGGTAACTCACTTAGGGTTTAAGTAAGTGATAACTTAAAAAGAATTAATGAAAAACTCTCAGACTAATTAAGATAATTAATTCCTCTCTCATAACTCATTCACTTTTAAGGTTTGAGATGAGATGAGAAGCGCAGTTGGTATGAGGGTCTGGAGGCTGGTAGAGTTGAGCCAGGATAACCCAAGATGGGGGTTTGGTTGCCTAAGACAGTTGAGCCAGGGTAACTCATAGAAAATGTCATGTGACACTCTCTCTATGTCAACCTGAAGTCAGTTGTTGTACTGCGTAAATGATCCTTGTTCTTTGGAAGCATTGTAACCAGTGTGTTAAGTGATAATGTGTTTGTATTCAATTCAATTCAGTTATGTTTTAGCTTGTGTCTAGTGGTAGATGGTCTTGTGTAGGAATTCCTTGTTACTATCTCCTAGCACAAGGGGTGAGCCTTCGGGTATCACATTGTTGGGTGGAACGTGCACCTTAATCCGTTGGATTCTCTTCTTGTTCGTATGGACGAGATTTCCAGTTGGAGAGCTCGTGGGATCCAGTTTCATTTCATGCTTTATTCTTTTCAGTTGTATATTGTAGTTCATTACCCCTCATTGTTATCAAGATGGAAGTTGTAATATGTAATCATGCTTATTGGTTTTACCTCATTCAGGGAATGAGAGTTGTAATCTTATTGTTAATTGATTATTGTTAATTAAAATCTTGTGGTATTTATTATTCTTGATGTAATTCATCTCATTTGGAATGTATGCGTTCTTATTTCTCTAAGTAATTAAATGTTGTGTTTTCAATTCCTGTTTCTTGTTTGGGTTTAAGTAATCTCAGTATCGTAACCTTAGGGGTTGTTGGCAATTGGTTAGTGAACTTGCATGTTAATTGTTCTTATTAAAAAAAATTAAAAAATTGGTTCGTTGAGTAGTTAATTGCAACTTCCCCTAGGGTTGTGTGGTGGGGCGTTACATCATGTTCAAAACAAGAAACAAGTCATTTGTAAATTTTAACATCATTTACACTATTGTGCTAACACCATAATTCATCAATGTTTGCTTCTTTGCTATCAACAAATAACAAAGCATCTGATGGACTTAAGCACACTCCACGTCAATGAATTTAGGTATCAAGCTCCTATCCTTGCTGCCTCCTCAAAAGCACTGAAAAGGAATTTATAACAATTTATTCATTTTGGCTTTCTTCTATATTAAACAATTTCTCTTTCTAATATTTACATGTTTTATGCTTTCAACTATTACTTGCGTAACCTAATTGCTACTTTCAATCTCTTTATACAATTATCTATATCAGTAAAATTTGATAAGGAGGCTCAGTTGGTGCCGATTGATATTCATGCACCTATAACCACAATGAAATTATCATTTCTACATACATCAAGTTGACTTATTCTATGTACACAAAACTATTTGGATTCCCATAAATTATACATTACATTATTCATTGTAATCTATCAGATATCATATTTCCCATACACGCTACCTAGTCAAGCATATTTATCCTAGGTTTGATGCAAACACTTTATTAATACAAGTGTTCATACAGTTCATTTGACTTCATTTTAATTCTAGCTGGTGGTATTTTCCTCCCACTTTTCCCATTCTCTTGATTTGTTTTAATAATAATAATTATTCTAGCGAGCTTTGCCATTGAAAATATTTTATGACTTTGTTGATATACTCGTGTCTTCACATGCATTCTTCTTCATGAAGACTTCACATGATAATGTATTGTTCATAATTAAGGATGGAAGTAAATATTCCCCCGCATGCATGCAATGCTATTGCACTTGAATTTATTAAATGAAAATAAAAATTAGGTCTAAGTAATTGGAAAATGCCCGGATGCAAAAATCATTAAATCTATGTCTACTATAGGGCAACTGTAAAACAAGGCATTTCTAGCTTCACATGACTTTTACAATGTTTTTTTGTAGTTTTCCCACTCGTCTGTATTTTATCAACTAATGTCTATTGTTTCTTGTTGTATTCATTCTCTCTGCACATGCATTACAATTTCCTTTAAATTTGTTAAATGAGAATGTAAATTAAGTCTGAGTAATTGGATATTGTCTAGGTCTAAAACCATTGAATCTATATCTGTTCAAACAATTTACAATTGTCAATTTGTATGTCTTTTACAGTGTCATTTTATAGTTGTTTTACACTTGCATTTTATGGGTCAATGTCCTTCCTTTCTGACTAAATATTTTTTTTAAAAAAATGGCTTGCATAGACAAAATCCTATTTCTGCATATGTTTACATATTATTTATATATACATCAACGTGCATGTGTATCATAAATAATATATATATATATATATACATATAAAATGCATATAGACATATATATATATATATATATATATATATATATACTATCCATAAACGTATTCTACGTGTATAGATATGCATGTAAACATGCATACATCTATATATATATATATATATGCATGTCTATCTGTCTATATATACATCTATATATATGTGTGTGCAATTCCACTAAATATAATAATACATAGTTACTATATATACAAAGTTTATTTGATTCATCTCATCAGAACATAGGTTCAGTACTTTGCAATCATGGGTTGCTTCTATTGGTTGTTGTCTATTGTCGAGTTAAATAATTAACATCGTAATTCATTAATGTGTATTTCTCTGCTACCCATGAGTAAGAATGGAAGTAGCTAGTTGCACTTCAATCTATTGGGTGAAAATGAGAATTGTTCGTATTTGAAGTATTTCTTGGGCTTGAAGTTTAAATTTTGTCAAGCAAAGTGTTATTTGCGTTGTTTTCTACGTATATGTATTTACATAAATATACAGACTATACTAATAAATGCATGAAATATTTCAATTAGCAAAGCTCCCTACAATAATTATTATTATATAAAAAAATTAGAAAATGGAAAAACCACTAGGGAAATACCTGCAGTGGATAAGAAAATTGCAGAAACGAATGGGGAGAAGGCATTTGCAACTTGCTATATGTTTTACATGATCATTATCTATTTTACTTCTTTGTCTTTGCAACGGTTTTTTATTGCTTAATCTCTGTTGCGTAGTCAGGGACTTAACACCATAATCCAACAAGCAATTTTTTTTCTTTCCCGCATTTTTTGTGTTAATGTCTATTCTTCGCTATCCTTACTGCTTTTATGGGTTACTGTCTCTTGTCAAGTTAAAGACTTAACACCATATTTCATTAATGTTGATTTCTTTGCTAGCCATAATTAAGAATGAAAGTAGCTAGTTGCAATTCAATCTATTTGATGAAAATGAGAATAACTCGTATTTGAAATAGTTCTTGGCAAGTTGAAGTTTTAAGTTTCTCAACCAAAGTATTATTTGCATTGTTTTTTTCATTTGCTCGGGTTGTTTATGTCAATGTATTAATGGATTAGTCTTTCTTGTTCAGTTAAAAACTAAACTGGATAGAAACATGTCCACCTGTTCAAGATAAACCCAGTGCTCTGTCCATTTCTTCATCCATGGACACCATGCACATATTGGAAAAATGACTATGTATATTGCCAGTGGATAAGTTACATTTTTCATAGTAGTTGACATGTCCCATTAGAAATTGGAATGCATGCATACATAGATTTTATTTACTATTAAGATTGATAGGTGTCTTCATAATAGAAGCAATAACTTGTTGTTATAAGACAATCAACATATGTAGCTAACAAATTCAAAAATCACCTAAAATAAATAGGGTTTTGATCTTTGTCTTTGTAGCTACCTTTTTGAGATGCAATTTTTGAACATTTGAAGAAGCAACACCAGTGCCCACGTTCATGCCAGCAGACAAAATATAGTTGGGGGTCACCTGTTGAAAGCCAACCAAGATTAAAACATAAATTGGAATAGACACTACTGCATTTCGCACAAATCATATCACCTTCACTAGAGAACATCTAACAAGCACATGTCCATAACACATAATAAATATGAAACATAAACAAATTATGGAATATGATAAAAAACAAACATGAATTGTTATCTATTACTGAATCCATGCATTTGAAAAAGCTACAAAGCCTCACTAAAAAAACTATGCATTTGCAAGATCATTTCCATAATCTTCTAAAAAGCATAAGAAAACTATATAAGCAAAAACTGAAAAAGACACTGCATTTTCTATTGTAACTTTAATGCCCATACTTCACTTGGTCCAGGGAATATTTAAAAGTGACTATACAAGACGAAATAATTAAAGCCTTACTCACCTCCTGATCAGCTAACATTGTCGTAGATGCAAATTCCTCTCCAATTTGACTGTCTTCTTCTATGCACAGCCTCAAGACTAGTTCAAACAGAAGGTCATAGACATATACTACAATGTATTAACCATGACTATTAAGCATCAAAAAAATAAATGACATTACAATTTACCTATTTTTTTCTTTATACATGGCTATTGACAATATTTTTGGATGTGTAAACTGCTTCAGAGCAGACTTCTTCATGTTCTTTCCAACGACGCATCAATTTGTACAACCGAGGTAAGTTTGCAATCAATAAACAATTGGCATAGACACCTGCAAAATCAACATCAACTGCAAAACACACTGTGCCATGTTTATACACACACATATATGTGTACACACACACACACACACATATATATATATATATATGTATATATGTATACACATAGATATATATACATACATAGGTATATATGTCTACATTTATATACACATGCACATATATAAACAAATACATAAATGTAAAAAACATATGCATACATGGAAACATACACACACACACATATATATACATGCAACTAAATATATATACATATATATGTATGTATATGCACTTGTATA
This sequence comes from Sequoia sempervirens, assembly GCA_007258455.2. Classification (NCBI taxonomy): domain Eukaryota; kingdom Viridiplantae; phylum Streptophyta; class Pinopsida; order Cupressales; family Cupressaceae; genus Sequoia; species Sequoia sempervirens. The sequence continues at coordinate 282,546,582 of VDFB02086081.1, read as the reverse complement.
TACATATGTTTATGTGAGTGTATATATAAACACATATAGGTATACTTGTATATACACACACACACATGTAAATACATATATATACATATGTATACATACCTTTTTTATACACATATATCTATATCAACATACATATATATGGAAATATATGTGTATATAAATATATATACATACATACATACATACATATATATATATACACACACACACATGTTGCTACTATTGCAATCATGGTTATGACAATGTTGTTGGTATTGCCTCTTCAAATGTCACAAAACTGCTTCTCGAAAAGCTAGCTAGAATCACGGGCATCAAAATCCTATTTACTTGAAATGTTTTTTGACTTTCTTTGCTACATCTATCAATTGCCTTATAGCAGTAAGGTATTGCTTCTATTATCAAGGCACCTATCAATCATAACAGTGAATAAAATCTATGCAATCATGTATTGCAATTTCCATTTAGACATGCCAACTACTACCGACAATGCAACCTAAGCTCATTTTAGAATAGTTATGAATCATCTCAATAGACATAGATTTTACACCAAAAGATTTTACAATCTTAGAAGTAATTCCCATTTCTTATATTTAAGTGCAATCGACATGCATGTTTGACAGAGAAAATATTAGTTGCATTGTTAATGATGACTAACAAAGAGATCGCAAATGTTTGTTTTTTTAATAGGTTTTATTGTCAACAAATAATTTGTCAAGATGATTAGACAATCCAAGCAATGCTTTTCACAACAGTGTTAAAACCTGGTGAAGGAATCGACTAATGCCAATTGCATTTCAATCCACTGGCAGCGAGAGGAAATTAGTGACTAGGAAATGCTAAAAGTCCATGTTAAAACAACACACATTGAATTTTGTAATTACCTAAGCTTTATACTTAACCATAGTTAGCAAGATTTATGAATTCCGTTGTTAACTGTTTAACTCAACAATAAACACTTGGCCATGAAAACATTCAAAGATAGCAAAGAATACACATTAACACACAAAATACAAACAACAACAAACAATACACATTAAGCCATAAAATGGAAGAATGTTAAAAAACTATAGAACAATGCTATAAAGGACATATGAAGTTACAAATGCTTTGTCTTTCCCTCCCCATACAATAGACATAAATATTTTCAACAAACACAGATTTAGTGATTTTATATCCAAACATTTTGCAATTACTTAGAGCTAATTTTCATTTTTATTTTATAGATGTCTGTAATGCCCCTCCAGTTGTTGCTACTATGTGTTTAGATCTGCTTATGATATTTGACAGTATCTTATTATGATAGATCTTGATACCTTGTTATTATTTTATGATCGCTGACATTAGAGCGATGTTGATGTTATACTTTGATGTGATGATACTTTATGTGTTGCTTATGATTTATGTTATGCTTATGGATTAACATAGTTTCTATTTGGGAATATTGATGTACATTTATATGATGATTTATGGATGCTTTATTCTTGTTAGTTTTGTGTGACTGTATTGGTGAAGATGACGGGATTACATTACTCGCATGCGAGCGCCCTGTGATTCTGCGATTTCTCTTCACGGTGTGTCTACTATGTTTATATGCATGTTTGACATTCATCTTGTTTGCAAAATTGCAAGTACAAGACATCGTCTCCACTTGGCTTCACAGGTCTGAGCATGTCCATTTTCCCAACAATTATGTTGATAGGGAGATAGTAACAGAGTGACCTTTTCAAACCACAAACCCAGTCACAATGTGTCGTCAATTTGTGGTTGGTTGGTTGTTGTGTCATGTCGTCTTTGGTTGTTTGATAATTTATTATCTTGCGAGATTGTTTGTGAAAATTAATGTTTAAATGTTTTAAATGTTAATTTATGTATTTTAGATTAAAGCTGTTAAAAGTTGTTATTTAATTTAATTAATTTAATTTAATTTGTCTGGTAAGATAATTTAATCTTTTGATTAAATTTATCTTGTTAAGTGGATAAATTAATTAATTAAATTAAACTTATTAATTAAACAAATAAATTAATTAAAGTTGTTTTGATAAAGTGCATAGTTTAAATTATTTAAATTTATTTTGAAATTAAATTGTGATTTAAATACTAAAAAGGGGATATTTAATTAAATGCATTTGTTAATTTTAATTGTGCAAATTTAAATTAAAGAAAAAAAAGTATTTTAAAAGAATTGTTTTCTTCATGTTTTGAATTTTGACTTAGAGTTTAAAAAAAAAGTGATCTTGACTAGAATGTTGAAGTTGGAACTAATGGTTCAATTTTGATTACATGCAAGATAAGTTGTAAATGCATAATGAAAATATATTGGATTGAAAAGATATCTTATGTGACAAGTGTTAGTTAATTTATGAAGAGATTTGATTTGGGATTGTTTTAGAGAAAAAATATTGGGATTAATGGGAAGAGGAAATATTTGTTTTTTCACGGGAACGGTTACAGAGTTCTTGTGTGAAGTTCTTTTGTAAAAAAAAAAAGATTGAAAAAGTTTACAGGGAAGTTATTGACTCGATTTATTTTTTGTACATCTTCTGGAAGAGGAGATCTTTGGGAAAAGCTTGTAAATTGAAATACGAAGGCTTAGCTTCATTCTTCATCAATTCAAGCTTGAGGATCCAGGTTCTTTATTTTATTTTGTTTATTTAATTTTTGTTTTAAAAGATTGTCTGTACAATTCTGTAAAAGTTTTATTTAGATATTGTATAATTGAAAGTTTAGAAGATCTGTGTTTCATGGAAGTTTTTTGTTTATAGTTTTTTTTAAAACCTCTATAGAAGGATTGTGAAAATATTAGATCCTTTGTAGGGAAATGAATTTAAAACGATAGGAAATTTAAAAAAAAAAACAATAGATAATTTAGAAAACTTTTGTAGGATTCATTTATCCTCTATAGGAAAATGAATTTAAAACGATAGGAAATTTAAAAAAAGAAAATAATAGATAATTTAGAAAACCTTTGTAGGATTGAAAATGAAATCCTCTAATAAAATAGTTGTAACACCCCTCCATTTTGTTCTTTTGGTCGAACAGTGTTCGTTATGTATGTGTTTACCTTGTTAGCATTTTGGTTATGAACTTGGTTACTTTTGACCGCTAATTGTTAAGCGATGTAAACATTATGTTTTGATGTGATGGTACCTTATTCAAATGTTATTATTATTTCATGTTTTGGATTAAATTACCATGTATGTGAATTACTAATGCTTTATGTTTTGATTATATCATTGATGATTAGATGTGTCGGTTAGTGATATTGTATTGGTGAAGGGGATGGGATCACATCACTCGCATGCGAGCACCCTGTGATTCTGTGATTTCCTCTTCACGATGTGTATTAATATATTATATGCATGTTCAACACTCATATTGTGTGCAAGATGCAGGTACAGGACATCGACTCCACCTGGTTCCACAGGTCTGAGCGTGTCCCTTGTCCAACGGAAAATGATTGGGAGATAGCAGCTAGGTTTTCTGTGTCGTGACATCACCCTAGCCATAGTGTGTCATCGTGTTGTTAGTTGGGATAAGTTATTTTGTGGTCTCTTCTCCCCTTGCCCTTGTATTTAAATTTGTAATTTAAGTCGGTGCTTGTTTTATTTAATTGCATTGTCAAAATAAATAAACGAGTGACTATTAATTAATTAGTTAATTTAATTCAATCAATAAAATAATCTAATCATGGATTAGATTTATTTATTGATAAATTAAATTGAAATGATTGTGCTAGCATTAGTAAATATTGAGATCAAATCAAAAATAGAATTTTGCCTTGCATTCCTTTTTGAAATAAAATTAAAAATGATTTTAAATGTAGATGGGTAAATTCAATTTTGTGGAAAAAGGAAAATGTAATTATCTTTTGGTTGCAAAATAGAACTTTGTTTTAAATAAATATTATGAAAATTCAATGGAAAATGGAAATTGTTTTATTAAATTGCAAAAATAAAATATCTAGTTTAGCAATAAATTTTGGTGGGTGAGTTCAAAATTAGGGGTTTGACAAATTTAGGGGAGAAAATTGCATAAGGTAATTCATTTTATTTTGAAATTTTAATTTTTGAATTTTGGAGAGCAAACTTGGAATGGATTTTGGTTGAAGAAAAATTGGGAAGAGAAGATTTGAAAATTGGTGCAGCTGAATTGGAAGGAAAAGGAAAACCTCCATTGAAAGACTTCAAGCTTGGAGAAAACACAAGGTTCATTGTTTAAATTTTGTGCAATTCTTATTTTGAAAATCATTTAGAAGTTGTTCAAATTGTTAAAGAATTCAAAATTGTGAATTAGAAGAAAAACCCATCAAGAAACTCCATTCAAACTTGAATCAAAATTCTCAAAAGATATTGTGAAAACATAGAGATTAAAATTGTGTTATCAAGCTTTGCAACAGAAAAATTTGAACAAACATGGTTATTTCAAATGCAAAATCTTGTAAAATTTCTGTGTGTTGTGGAAAATTTCATTTTGAATTGGGGAAAGAAAGGAAAATCTTCAAAATGGATTGATTAAATCCATTATTTTCAAATTTTATTTCAAGTACTGGGAGTGAGCATTTGCTCAATCTGGGTATGAAGAAATTTTGTATCTATGGTTCCTTCAAGAGAAATTATAGGTATATATTTATATATATGTATATATATATACATACCCAATTGTGTATACACACACACACACACACACACACACACACACACACACATATATATAAATTGAATCCATTTTTTTAAAATTTATGAGAAAATAAATTCGTGATTTTTGTATTCTGGGTTTTACCTAGAAATATGCTTTGCCAGTCGAAATAAACTGCATTTCAATAAACGAATTCACCATTTTTTTTTTATTGAGGCGACGGTATGAGAAGGGGGGGGTTTCTACCCCAAGGCAGCCCCATGGTTGGGCACGACGACCTGCGAAGGCAGCGCTGACGCTGCCCTCACAGGCCGCAGCCCCCAGCAATGGAGGCTGCGTCCCCTGTTAGGGCAGGGCGCGGCCCCCAAACCCTCCTTTGACTTCATTCGTTTTCTTTTAAAATTCGTTTTTTTAATATAATATTATATATGTATAATATATATTATATTATATATATATTATATTTAATATATATATGTACAATAAATTGCTTTTGTGTTTTAATTAATATTATTTAAAATATATTATTAATATATTTGATATATATATTGTATATATGTATTAATTTCATATTTATATACACATATAATATATATATATATATTACAATATATTTATATTATATTTTAAATAAATGAAGTATGATATCATGATTTAATTTTGGATTTAAAAATATTGAGGTAATATTTAAATATTAATTATAGATATATAAAATATATGTAATAACATATACATCGAGTATATGTATTATTACATACATATTTTATATAAATATAATGATATTTGAATATCATTATTTTAAGTTATTTTTGCAATGTATATATGAGAAATCAGTTTGCAAGTAAATGCTTTGATTGTGAAAGGACTGATGTTTTTATTATCATTATGGAAAATTTTGGATTATGATTAAATGATTAAGTGCAGATTATGGAAAGATTCCCAACGTGTTAGACTACTCTCATGTGATTGTGCAAGAATTTATTTTATTTAATTTGATTAGTGCACTAATGTGTTGAGTGAATTGGATTTACGAAATCCTAATGTAGCGTACTTTATATTGCTTGTAATGCTTCCTCTTGGTGTGGGGCAGTCTAGTCAGTACTATGTAAGTCTTCCAGTTAGGACTTTCTACTATGTGTTTGGGGTTGCTAGCATGTCGGTCAGCCTTGGTTTACCTTGGGTAGTGTGTTGTGTCCAGTTATAACTGTTTATCTTGGACGGGTTATGTTGACTCTATGTCGTGACTGGGGATTCATTATCCCTAGGTTGCACTTGAGTACCCTTTGGTCGTGGTGTTGTTCCACGTGTTGTCTTAGAGAAGTGGCTTACATTGAGGGTCGGCACACAAAGTGGTGCTAGGAGATCTCATTGTAAGTTAGTTAATTCAATGATAACTAAAACAAACTGATTAGAGGAATAGGTAGTATCAACACTTAAAAAAGATTAATTTTGCCTCGCTCATGGACTCAAGGGCTTGTATAGACTTGGGATAAGACGAGAAGGCCTAGAATGGTAAGATCGTTATCTTGTCCTTACGAGAGATAACTGATTCCGCATTGGTTTGCATGAGGGGTCGGGAGTCGTTAGAGGTTTCCAGGATATCCCAAGATGGGGGCCGGGACCTAGGAAGACTTGCCAGGATATCCCATGTGACATTGTGATGACACTTCTCCTAAGTCAACAATATGTTTGTATTCATGATGTGATCATTTACTTAAAATCTGGAAGCATTGTAACCTTTGTGTCATGTGATGTCATGTTCATATCTTTTTCAGTTGAGTCATGTTGCCTATGTTTAGAGGTTGTTGGTCTTGACCTGATCCTTGTTACTATCTCCTAGCACAGGGGGTGAGCCTTCGGGTATCACTTGGTTGGGTGGAATGTGCACCTTACTCTGTTTATTTTTTTGGCTCTTGCTCGTGTGGACGAGGCTTTCATATTGGAGATCTTGTGGAATCTAGTTGCTACCTTAGTTCTTTTATTTTAGTCATTCTTGTATTATTTTTACCCCTCATTGTTATCAAGGTGGAAATTGTAATTAAGCTATCATGTTATTGATTTACCTCATTCTGGGAATGAGTGGTGTAATTGTAATTGTAAAACTTCTGTTATTGGTAACCATGAAGGATCTCATGGTCTTAAATGAAAATCTCATGTATGGAATGTATGTGCTCTAATTATTTAAGTGAATGTTGTTATGTTTCATTTCATGCATGTTGTTTTAATTTGTGATTTAAATAATCTTTGTCTCGTAACCTTAGGGGATTGTTGGCTTTGTGTTGTAATCTTACATGTATTTGTAATTAAACAAAAAAAAATTTGTGCATTTGTTTAGTAGTTTGCAACTTCCCCTAGGGTTGCGTGGCGGGGCATTACAATAGTAGATTTTATTTGTAGAAAAATTTATATTAAAAAAATAGTAGAGATAGAGGATCACTAAATTAATCATAACTCAAAATGTACGGACTGGGTATGGTTGATTTTTTATATGTTTTAAAAGACTTGGTGGTGCACCTTCAGTAATTTTTTTAGAAAAACCCAGATCCGAAAACAAAAGTTATTGAAGTCGCAACATACCAATTTTATGATTAGTATTGTTTGAATATGGTAAATTATTTTTAATTAATTAAATAATATATATTTATATATATGTATAATTATATGTATTATACATATTTAATTATATATATTTAAATATATTTATTTAATTGGGTATTTTGATAAAATGGATGTTTTAAATATATTTTGATAATAGATGTATGCAAATGCATGAAATAGACTATTTATAGAATGTTATAATTTAAAACAGAAAATTGAAATTTAAAGAAAATGTTTGATAATAAAATGATTTTATTAGAAAAAGTGATTTTAATTAGGTGCATGAAAATGCACAAGTAGTTATTTTAAGATGAAATAATTTTAAAAGAGAAATGAATATTATGTATTAGTTTGTGTATGCAAAGTATGAATAGTTAAAATGAAATGAATTTTATAAAGAAATTGATTTTATTGTTGTGTGTTGTGAAATTGAAGTTAAACTATTAGTGTTAATTTTCTTATTGCTTTAATTTCTTATTGAAAATGTAAATGGAATTATGTATTATTTTGATTGTTTGCATGCAATATGTAATTGCCTTATTTGGATTTAGAATATCCTAATATTAGATTTTATCTTGTGCTTGAAATTGTTTTAAAGTTATGTTTCTCTCATTCTCGTTGTTGGGGCAAATTGAGTTATTGTTTATGAATAACTTCCAAATGTGTCTCCTTTATGGTGGGGGTTGTATCTTGTGTTGGTTTGGCTTTTGAGTTTACTTGGGTAGTGTACGCAGAAATAGTTAGTTTGAACACCTGGTTACCACGAATGAGATATGTGATATGGTATGGATACCCGGTTACTATGAATAGGTTGTGATACCTTATGTTTTAAGGTTGAGAGGTGTTATCAGTTTTGTGCACCTTGTTTACCCATAGTATTGTAGATTTGAACATGTGTTGTCTGTAGGAGGGTGGCTCTTTGTGGGGGTCCAGCGCACAAAGGGGCGTCAGGGTAACTCACTTAGGGTTTAATCAAGTGATAATTTAAAAGAATTAATGGGGAAATTTCATAGTAATAAAGATAATGAATGCCTCTCTCATGGTTCATGCACTTGTTAAAGCTTGAGATGAGATGAGACACATAGTTTGTATGAGGGTCCGGCGGCCGGTAGAGGCAAGCCAGGGTAACCTAGGATGGGGGTTCGGTAGCCTAGGAAGGCTGAGCTAGGGTAACTCATAGCAAATTATGTGTGACACTCTTCCTACGACAACAGTCAGACAGTTAGTGTGTGGTGTACAAATGATGTACTTGATCTTTGTTATTTGGAAGCAATGTAATTGTCTTGTAAGTTTTGTACTTGTATTGCTTAGAAATGTATTTGCATGTGTTTAGGGGTTGTAGGTTTGGTCTTGGAAACTCTTTTACTATCTCCTAGCACATAGGGAGTGGACCTTTGGATACCACGCGGTTGAGAGGAAACCGTGCTATTTCTTCTGTTGGGTTCTCTCACCGGTGTTGCTATTCTTGGATAACTTTGTTCGTGGGACAAGTTCCTATTTCTCTTGTTCATGTTGGTGAGTATTTCTTGATGGAGATCTCGTGTGTACCAGTGGAATTGTTTATTCTTTCATGTACTCTTTCTAATAATTGTAACCTTGTAAATTGTATCACTCCTCAAAGTGTAATCGAGGAGCGCCTTTGTAATTTGTAATTGTAAATCTTGTGTTTAAACTATCTCATTTGTGAATAAGCATTGTAGTGTAAAATGAAATGAATTTAAGATGTATGAAATAGTATCACATCTTTGGTATCTTATGTGTTGTAATTTAATGATGATGGATGTATGTACTTTATTTATGAACATTAAATGCATGTGATGTTTAATTGTATTAGTTAGACTTGTACTTTGTTTAAGCATTGCCACAATCCTTAGAGAGTGTGGGTGCTAGTGTAGTGTAACTCATATGTTTAATATCACTTTGAGAAAAAAATTTGTTCGCTTTCGTTTAAATGTGTTACATTCTCTAGGGTTTCGGGGCAGGTGTTACAATGTATTTATTGTGCCCAACAAAGAAGATGTTATTAATGAATTATGGTGTTAAGTCTTCTAGTGAAAAATAGAGGTTGATCCATAAAAGTATTCAAAGATAGGGAAGAATAGAGAATAACCCACATGATGCATACATCAAGAAACAATACACATTAACCCATAAAATGCAGAGATGTAAAAAACTATAAAATGACATTGTAAAAGATATAGGAAGTTACAAATACCTGGTTTTTTGCTTCCAATACAATAGACATAAACCCTCTCAACAGGCACATATTTCACTGTCTCAATTGTTCTACACAATTTAGAAATGGTTTAATCTCTGTTGTTCCCTATCAATCAATGTTCTTATGGATGAATCTCTGTTTTTTACAATTTTTCCATTTGTGCCTAGTATTTTCGTCTTTCTTTTGTATTTCTCTAATCCAAATCTATTGCGTGTTCATGAAAGAGTGATAGAAATTGGAGGATGTATATCTCTTCAAGATATGTCTGATTTTCCATGGATCTAAGCAAATGAAAAAACAACATAAATAATACTTTGCTCAACAGGTTTAAAACATCACACCATAACCCACTAATGACAACTGCACTTCAGTCTACTCACAATAAATGAGAGCTTGCATATTAGAAAATGAAAAAGCCACGAGGAAAATACCACCAACCAATGAGAAAAATGTGAGAGGGACATAGAAATAAAACATAAAATGACGATGATACATGCACATACATACATACATACATATATATATATGCACACACACACATATACATATGGACATATACAAATATACATACATACATACATACATATATATATATATACACACATATATATACATATTTTATTTACATGTTTTTGCAATTCCCTCATTGGCTTTTTCCATTTTCAGAGAGAGGAACTAATGTTATCGCCTCAATCTTGCATATTAAAATTGTGCTTGGGGAATGGCATCAAAAAAATAAAGATATGGTTTTGGTGATGTTCTAGGGAATATTTAGAAAAAGTGTTTTTTTTTTGTTCTTGCAATTTTGTGATTGGCGGGTGTAATTTTCCTCGTGGTTTTGGCATTTTCTAATTATTTTAATAATAATAATTATTGTAGGGCACATAGGAACAATTACTTCCATTCTCAAAGTCCTTTACTTGAGACAGTCTAAACTCAACACTATAATCCATTAATGGCAAGCACACTTGAATCTATCTATAGAAAATGAAAATTAGACTCCTTCAACTTAAATTAGAAAATATAAATTTAATTACAAAAATATGAAAATAAAAATTACATTAAATTGCTAGTGTACGAAACAGAAAATGCATGAAACATAATTATCCCAACCTATAAAACCGCATCAATATTTTGCAAACGATTATAGCTAGAGCAATTACAACGATTTTCTCAAAATTTGGACTTCAAACATTTATCAAATTTTTCTTTCATATCTAAAGACATATTTAATTGGATTTTAAACCCTCAACTTTCAGAATACATAAAATAGTATTATATAATTTTCAATTATTGTACAAGAAGAAATAAACTTACATACTCTCTTACCTAGATCGCACAAAAGTTTTCAATCTGCCTTCAGTTATGAAAATAGACATAAACCCTTTCAACAACAACAAATTAAATGATTTTACACCCAAAAATTTTCTAATTACTTAGACCTAATATTCATTGTCATTTAACAAATTCAAGTGCAATTGGAATGCATGCATGGAAACAATAGACATTGACCCATAAAACGCAGAGACGTAAAAAACTATAAAAAGGACACTGTAAAAGACATATGAACTTACGAACACATGCAACTAGGTATTTCCATTCTTAATCATGGCTAGCAAAGAAATTGACATTAATGAATTACGCCGTTAAGTATTTAAGTCAACAATAGACACTAACCCAGACAAGCAATCAACGATAGCAAAGAATAGACATTAACACACAAAATGCAAACAACTATAAATAGTGCACATCAAACCATTAAATGCAAACATGAAAACCACTATAAAATGACATTGTAAAAGGCATACCAAGTTACCAACGCCTCATTTCAACACACACATATTTAATGATTTTATACCCTGATATTTCCCAATCACCTGGACCTAATTTTCATCGCTATTTAATAAATTCAAGTTTCATTGTAATGCAATGCATGTGTGATGACAATGCAAACAACAACATTTTCCAATTACCTAGACCTAATTTTAATTTTCGTTAAATAAATACAAGTGCAGTTGCAATGCGTGCGTGCCCAGGAAATATTACTTTCATTCTTAATCATGAAAAGAACACTATCGTGCTAGCTCCTTCACTGAACAAGAAAGACTAACCCAGGTGAAGCCACAATAGTGGTTTAAAATTTGATGGAGCAAGGAAAAGTGAGAAAAAATGGCCCCATGGAAAAAAAATTGGTTTTAGGGGTTCAAATGAACCTACAAGTTCGACTGAACCATAAAGGGGTTCGACTGAACTAGGGTTCGACCGAACCCATCAATCATGGGCCCACATTTCTCGCCCAAAAAAAAAAAGGAAAAATGCATATTGAGGGGGTTCGAATGAACCCTGGTTCGCTAGAACCCCCCTGGTTCTAGCAAACCCCCCTTTTCCCTAATTTTTTACTTTGTTCACACAAAAAACCTAATTTTTTATGCTTTGACGCTCAGGTTGAGGATGAAAATGGGGGAATCTTCACAAACCCAATTGGAATCAGGTATTCCTTGAAAGGAGCTATCTAATGAATATAATTTTAATATGTTTTTAGTTTTATTAAACATAGGTTTTTCATCAAAAATGAAGGTCTCTATTCTACACGTGGAAAAATAGCAGATTATCAAAAAAAAATTTGAAAAATATAAGTGCATCAGATATTGAAGTCCTTGATCCAACAAAAAAAAACAATTGAATTTTGATATATACAAAAAAAGTTACGCTATACGGTCACGCTATGTCTGAATTGTCATTGGTTTGACTTCAAAACTTGATTAAAGAAAAAATATTCAATAAAAAACTATCTAACCAAGTGCAAGCACTAGATATCAGAGTTATAAATCTAAATTTGAAAGAATTAGAATTTTATCCTTCATGGAAAAAAAGTTATGTGTTATACGGTGTGCGTCACTTTTTAAAATGTTGTTTTTGAAAAAACAGTTTTGTGGGAGATGGAAAAGAAGTGAAATTTGATTCCAAAATTTTTGAAAAAATATTTTTAGAATCTACAGACAAAATGTGATGAGACTCTAGTTTTCATCATCTTCAAATTCTCACGGTTTAGCCGCTATAGGTGTCCGAATGTGAAGATTTAGTTAAAAATAAAAATTTTAGTGTCCAGTTTGGCCAAAAATTGTAAACCACTATTGTGGGATCACCCACCCATAAATACACTCAGAAAAAAAACTTGAGCAAATGAGAAAATGATGCAAATAAGGCTTCGCTCAAAAAAATTTAAACTTCAAGCCCAAGAAATACTTCAAATACAAAAAATTATCATTTTCACCCAATAGATTGAAGTGCAACTAGCTACTTCTATTCTTAGTCATGGGTAGTAGAGAAATCCACACCAATGAACTACAGTGTTAAGTATCTAACTCGACAACAACTAGCAACCCATAAAAGAAACCCACCATTGCAAAGGACCAAACAAGAAAGACCAACCCATATTTACACTCATAGAAACAACCTGAGCAAATGGGAAAACAACACAAAAAATTCTTTTCTCAATAGAATTAAAACTTCAAAACCAAGAAATATTTAATGAAGTGCAACTAAGTATTTCACTCGACAATAGACACAAACCCATAAAGAATAGCCAACAATTAATGAATTCAAGTGCACTTGCAATGCATGAGTGCACATAGTGGAAATTAACCATAAAATGCAATGATACAAAAAATAATAAAATGACATTGTAAAAGATATAATAACTTACAAAGGCCACCTTTCTCACTTACAATTCGAGCAAACTAGTAGGCAAACAAAAAAAATCAAAGCGTAAAAGATAGAGTAACTTACAAAGGCCACCTTTCTCGATTCCAACACAATAGATGAAAACCCTCCAAATAGACACAAACTTTAGCCTCATCAAACAACCTGAGCAAATGAACAAACAACGCAAATAACAGTTTGCTCGACAGACTTAAACCTTCAGACCATAACCCACTAATGACAGCTGCATTTAAGTCTACTCACAATAAATGAGAAGACACAAATAGTAAATGCAAATTTACTGCTCAAGACACCACGCGTCCCCAGGAAGAGTCCATGCATGGCAAGACACGACTATACAAACAAACTAATGAAATATTTCCAATAACAAAGCTCCCTACAATAATTATTATTATTAAATTTTTTTAGAAAATGCCAAAACCACGAGGAAAATTACACCCGCCAATCACAAAATTGCAAGAACAAAAAAAAAACCACTTTTTCTAAATATTCCTCCAAACGTCACCAAAACCATATCTTTATTTTTCCGGCGCCATTCCCCAAGCACAATTTTAATATGCAAGATTGAGGCGATAACATTAGTTCCCCGCCTTATAAAGCTAGGGACTAATAATATAAACAAAAATAGTATTTGAGGGGATAAAGATTGTTCTGATGGAGTTCAAAAATTAAGGAATATTAACAAAATTATTGTACTTTCATCCAATTTTGTTATTCTGTTTAGAAAAATCTTTCTAATAGTTGAGAAAAATTAAGCCTTGATAAGAGATAAATTAGTTTTGAGTTTAAAGAAAAGCTAGATGAGTGTGGAGGCCTTGTAGAAAAATTCATATGATATTGATCTGTGAAAGGGTATGATAGAGGAAAAGCATAATTGGAGTTGACATTAAAATTTTATTGCTTAAGTGGATTAAGGGGGATGATAAAAGTTTTAAATATTTTTTCAATATATTAAGGGCACGTTATTTTTGTTCAATATATAAAAGGCAAGGATTGTTAAGGATTGGTCCCATTGAGATCAATGATATCGTTAATGAAGTAGAAGATATAAAAATTTCCTTCGATTTTTTAATATTTACCTCTTCTTTTTTTAATACAATATAACAAATCTCAAGGCTAAAGAGCTTTGTAAGAAAGTTAACCAAACAAAATTAACAAAAGAGATGGAATTGTACTAGATAAGAGACTTCTTTATGGATATAATTTGAATTGTAATAAAATTAAAAAAAACTTACATGGTGGGATGGAGACTACCAATTGAGTTTTAAAAAACTTGGATTGAAAAGTTGTAAATTTATTCGGTGTTTATGAGGACATTGAAATTAATAGAGTTGTAATTAAATTACCTTTCAGAATGGTGACAACATTAAGAATTGCAGATTGATTGATCTCTTTAATGTCATGAAAGCATGGTTGAAGCATTAACCATTAGCATAAGGACTATTTTGCCAAAGATTATTTCCTCCATTTAGTTTGGTTTTATTGAAGGAAGGTATATTCTTGAAAATATTATTAGTTTGGAAGGTATACATTAGACTAGGAGATTTGGTTAGAATGTTTGCATGAGTCTTTTGATTTTAAGAAATCATATGATGAGATTGAATAGTCTTTTATCATGATGATGTTGATAAATTCTATAAGATAGTAAAATTTCTCTTCAAAGATGCTTCTGCACAACTAGAGGTAATAGAGAATTAAGTGAGCTATATCTTCTATGGTTAGATGGAAAAGGTTAAAAAATACATGTCAAATGGAAGTGGTGTTGTCTTTCAAAGAAATTGGGGGATGGGTCTAAAATATTTCAAAATTTAGTGTTCACCAATCTATGAAATGAATTATTTTGGTGTAAAATCTTGATAAAGGACAACATTTGTCTTGTCTCCCCAAAGAAAAGTAAGTTTTGAAAGGGCCTTCACACACATGATATTATGTTTGATATTTTTTTTCCAAACTTGATAGTTCCGTTGTTTTTTGCAACATTTAGAGAGATTGGCAGTTGTCAAGCATTTACTTAAAGGCCACAAGGTTTTTTCTTAGGGATATGACACCTTTTTAGTTACATATTTGTTTGGTGGATTTTGGGGATACATTTAGTAATGATTTTTTGGTTTTACATGGTAAGCTTCAAAACAAGCTGCAAATTCTTGGCACTCAGAAAAACCTACCCTATTCTTAAAAAAGGCTTGTATGGTGTGAATTTTTTATTCAGTTAAGTTTTAACAAGGAAACCTTGAGAAATATTACATAGAAGAGTGGTGCTGCTTTTACGACAATCAACATTAGAGATATTTAGAACATGTTGATTGATACTAAGTATTTTGATATATAAAACTCTTATGGTAACTCTCCATTTTTGTTAAATATTGCCAATTCATTATTGGTCATTTATGGTCTAAATTGCTTGAGCCCAATAAACCTTGTTTTGGGTGGTTGATTCCTTAAAAAAATATTGACATGGGTACTATTTTGATTGTTGTTGGATCAATCATTGTGTTTGTCCTTTGTGCGATGTTTTTGAAAATATAAGACATTTTTTCTTTGATTCTAAATTGCTAAATGTTGTTGGTCTATTTTGTTGGATAATAGATTACGAGGGATAGCTAAAATAATATTTCTTGGTGTAAAGATTTGTTTGGTTTTGTGAAATGAATCAATAAAGATCTGAATAGGTGTGACTTAATTTGTTTACAAAAATTTTATATATTTGTGGAAGATCAGGAATGATGAGGTCTTTCGATGTAAAAGAAGATCCTTTACTAATTCGTGTTGGGAGATCACTTTTCCTTTACTATTTTCAAGTTTACCATGATATTGAAGATTTCTATAAGTAAATTCTAGAAATTGATGGACCATGGAAAAATTTTGTTATAAAAATGATAATTCAAGTTGAATTGTGGCTAGATATTTATTGAAATGGTGGTTGGATAGAAGAAAATGAAATTGAAAAATAATAATAAGTAATTACATATAACATTTAAATATATCCACTTTTAAATGAGTTTTTCCTACGTCTCCCAGATGTCGATGGTTTGGATCCTGGTGATAGTGTGGGTGTTAGGGCTGCATCATGCTTAGTTGTTGATTTGTCCTCTAGTGTTCTTGCATTGTTTGCACTTGTTGGTTTAGATGTTAATTTCAGTTCATTGGGCTATAGTGGGACATCTCATTGTGGCATGAGCCTTCTCATTAGGTTTGATTCCACATCCCTCAGTGGCATGCTCAATTTTGGATCCCTTACAAACAATGATATGTATCTCATTGTTACTTGGCCTTGGTTGAGGCCTGATCTCTAGTATAGTCGAGGGCAATGCTCCTACATTCAACATTCATGTGCCTTCTACTAGCGGTGGCTACGATGGCATCGGGACCGTGTAGAAAATGATGCAGGTGATTGTGGTATCTCTAGGCCATGGCTTTATTGGTGGCACAAAGGCTCAAATTGGTGCTTTGAGCTCAAAATGTAGTTCCCAACAATTTTACATTGCCATAGATGGTTCAGGGGTTCTTTCCCACCTTTATTTTCACAAAGAAACATGGTCTCTTCCTTATTCACAATCATACCCAAATCATGGTATGTGGACATGACATGATTGAAAATGAAGACTTTTATCTTTTTTATAGATTGGCCTATAAATTTAACAACTTGTGGCCTTCTCTACTTGACTTATACAATTGGGTTTTAGAATTTTGGAAGCCTTTCATTGATTGTATGATTGAGCTATTTATTTGTGCCTCTTTAGAGGACATGGAATTGGTGTTTAATGGCAAGTTATTGTAAGGAAGTTAAGGTAGTGGAACAAATTCCTACTCTAATCTTAAGAGAAGGATAATGCAAAAATTTACAATAGTTGAAAAAAACTTCAATAGAAATAAACATAAATATCATGTATACCACAACACAATGATTTACGTCCAGGGAAACCCTTTCGGGAGAAAAACCTCACACTCCAAAAGCTGCCCAATATATTATTTAGAAATCACAAAGATTACAATATGTTCTTGTAGAGAAAACTTCTCATAGGAGTATCACCAACTAGAGATCTAGAGGCAACACGGTTGCTATTAGATTCCTATAATACTTAACCTTGGTTGAGGCCTGTTCTTTGGTATAGGTGAGGGAAATATTCCTACGTTCAACATTTGTGTGTCTTTTACTAGTGGTGGTTGCGATGGCATTGGGACCATGTAGAAAATGATGTAGGTGATTGTGGTATCTCTAGGTTGTGGCTTTATTGATGGAATGAAGGTTCAGATTGGTGCTTTGAGCTTAAAATGTAGTTCCTAGCGATCTTGCATTAACATAAATGATTCAGGGGTTCTTTCCCACATTTATTTGCATGAAAAAATATGGTCGCTTCCCTGTTCACAATCATATCCAATCGTGGTATGTGGACATGCCATGATTGAAAATGAAGATTTTTATCTTTGTTGTAGATTGGTCTATAAATTTAACAACTTGTGGCCTTCTCTACTTGACTTATACAATTGGGTTTTAGAATTTTGGAAGCCTTTCATTGATTGTAAGACTGAGCTATTTCTTTGTGCCTCTTTAGAGGATAGGGACTTGGTGCTTAATGACAAGTTATTGTGTAACGCCCTGCCGTGTGAACCCCAAAGGACAACAAAATATCGCACTATTTTTTTTTTGACAGGGACACATTGCATAAGATAAATATGTACATACATTACATGAAGAGCAACTATGCATTTACAAAGTCATCTACGTCCTCTAGGGTACACGAAACAATCATTACGAAACCTAAAATTTTACCAAGACGAAAGCGAATAAAAACCAAGATTACATAATGATGACATACCACCATCCATGATCAAAGGAGAGGAATACAATACATTGTTTTATTCCAATTCAATTCATAGTTCCAATAATACAATTGTGGAGCATATTTCCACAAATACAACACATCATAATTACATTAATACATTACATAATGCTTCCCTAACAATGAGAAGAGTACATCAAGTACAAGAATAATTACATTAGAGGAGAATAAGGTACAAAGTGAGGAAAAGTATTCAACAACCTAAGGCTCATCCGCTTCCGCATCACGAAAACAACCTAGGAACCCAATGGGGTGCGTAGCACGGTCCACCCAACCATGTAGACCCGAAGGCCTGTAATACCCCTCTGTTTTGTTTTCTGGCTGGATAGTGTGTCCTTATTTGCTTCGATGTGCTTTTTGGTTATTGAGATACTTTATCATGTGTGTGTTATTTGATCGCTATTTATAGAGTGATAGTCTATTTGTGTGATGTGATGTATCTTATTAATGCTTTATTTGACATGTTTTAATTGGTGTAATGATGATTAGTTATTGTAACATGTTATTGCATGAGATATTTGTTTATGATGGAACTGTCAGTCTATGATGAGTATATTGGTGAAGGAGACGAAATCGCATCATTCACTTGCGAGTGCCCTACAATTATGTGATTTCCTCTTCACAGTGTGTTTATTATGTTATATATATGCATGTTCGATATACTCTTTGTTCGCAAGTTGACAGGTACAGGACATCGACTCCACTTGGTTTCACAGGTTTGAGCGTGTCCATTGGCCAATGATATTTGATTGGGAGATAATAGCTAGGTATTCCGTGCCAAGTCATCACCCTAGTCATAGTGTGTCATCGGGTTTTAGTCAGGTTAAGTTGCTTCTTTGTTGTTCATCTCTCCTTGATTTTATTTAATTGCAAGTTGGAAAAGGTAAATAAATGGTTTTATGTATTTAAGTTGTTTATTAAATAAATTTAGTTGTGGATTAAATAAATTAAATCTATTAAATCTATTAAGTGAATAGTTTAATTGTATTTGAAAAGTACATAAAGTAAAAGATTTAAATCTATTTTGGAAATTAAATGGTGTTTTAAATTATAGTTATTGATTAAATAAATTAAATAGTTAAAGTTGTTTTGAAAATGCATAAATTAAAATAATTAAATTTATTTGAAATGAAATTTTGCTTTAAATCATTTAAAAAACAAATATCTTGGGAATGAATAAAAAAAATATCTATGGTGGTTGAAAGGGAGATATTTGTAAAATGTTGACTAAGTGTGGAGCATAGGAATGAAGATATTATTTTATTTTGGAAAAAGAAAATATCTGGGATATTTTGAGAAATTTGACTAAATAGATTAAAAAAAAAAAAGAAAAAAAAAAGAAGGGAGAGATTCATTTCTTAAGAAAAAATATCTTGGATTTTTGGGATGCCAAAAGAGATGAGGGTTTTCTTGTATTTTTTGCCATACATTCTTGGATTTAAAAGTGAAGATTTTGAAAGAGAATTTGGAGTTTTGGATTTGGCAAGGAAGCACAACATCAAATTGATTTTCTTCAAGCTTCAAAAACAGGTTCCTTTAATTGCTTTATTTTATTTATAGAAGTTTTGAATTTTTAGTTTTGAAAGCTTGCTATGAGTTCTTGAAGATCTTTGTAGAAAAGTGGAGAAATTCTCAGATTTCTTGAAGAGAAAACAACAAAGATTTTGGCAAATCAAATTTTAACAATAAAAAAATTGAAAGAGAAACAAAGGAAAATTTGAAAACCTCTTTTGAAAATTATGGAAAAATTTAGATTCTTCTAGGGAAACAAATTTTAACAGTAGAAAAATTGGAAGAGGAAACAAAAGGAAAACATACAAATTTCTGGTTTTGGATTTAAGTTTACTTTTCCATTCCAAATTTGAAATTGAAATTGAGAATTTGTGTTTGAAAAATAATTTGTTGTGTAATTATTTCTATAGAAAATTTGCCCAATTTGGCTGTAAAATAGAAATTTAGAAATATATAATATATATATATATATATATATATATTGAGAATATATATATATATACATATATTACATATGTATGCAAATTTGTTGTAATCTGGAAATTTTTTTTTGTAAAATTTGTAAAAACAAATTTTTGTTCTTCCCTGATATAGGGGAAATTCTGTAAAAAAAATAAAATAAAAATTTAAGGAATGGCTAGGGTGGCGACTGCCCCCACATCGCCCCATGGAGGAGGCGCTGTTGTGGAGGCAGTGCCGCTGCTTACACCTCCCCATGGGAGGGCTGTGTGGGCAGCAGCCCAACCGCCCCTGCAGGCTGTAACCTGTGCATAGGTAAGGCTGCTGTTTGATTTTTTTTTGGGTTTTAAATTGTATTTAATATATATAATAAATATATATTATATATAATATATATATATATATATTATATTTTAAATTTTATTTATACATATAATTTATATATTATATTCAATATATATATTATATATTTTAATTATATATGTTTTTTAATAAGTTTATAAATATATGTATGTATATTTTATATATATTTTATATATTATTTTAATATATATATTATATATTATATATATATATATTTTATTTACTCTTTTAATTGAAAAATTAAAAAAAAAATTGGGTTATATTAATGAGTCGGAAGTTAAATTGAAAATATAATTATATATTTAAATAATATTTATACGTTTAAACATATATTTAAATATAATCAATCTAAGAGTATTTCATTAGATGTAAAAAGATTGATTTTATAATAAAATGTTTTTATTCAAAAATTGATTTTGATCATTTTGTGTAATGAAGAAAAATGGATAATATGCACGTGGTTTAATATATGAATATTTAAATATGAGAAATGGAAGTTAAATTTATATAGAAACACATTCTTATTTAAAGGAATATTTAATTAATAGAGATGCATGTCTATTCACAATTATTTATTTAATAATGAAAAGATTCTATTGGGGAAATGAGATTTTTATATTTAAATATTATCAGGAAACTGAAGTAGACCCTTAAATTTAATTTATTATTGCTTGTCAAATGCTTAAATAGTTACTTAATAAGGTAATGATTTTAAGAGAAATGGTTATTTGTTTTAAAAGAAATGAAATTTTTAAGAAAGCGATTATTAATTATTTATAGTTCTTATTGGTTGCAACGAATGTACGATAAGATTAGTTATTTCCATGAAATGTGTAATCGAGGAATTTAAAATATTGTGTTCATAGTCAAGTTATTGATTTTATTTTAAAATAATATATTTGAAAGAACAAATATTGGATTTAAATGTAATGTGTTTAATAGCGAGATTAATTGATTTTAAAATGATTTATTTTGTAAAGGACCAATAGTTATTATTAAATGATAGGTTCTGGATCATAGAAGTAAATGTTATTATCATTTAAGAGCAATTAGGGAATTAAATATCTAGTTAAAGTTTATCTTTTGTCTGAAAAAGACGATATGAAATCAATTTTATTAAGGCAATAAATTACTGAATGTTAATGAAGGAAGTTGATTTAGGAAATCCAAATATAGATTTAATTCTTGTTTAATCGCCCTTCTTGAATGTACACTTCTTCTGTTTTCGCTTTGGGGAATTTGATTAGAAGGGTCGTTAAGTCTTCCAGAAGGGGTTTAACTATTTGAGGTTGTTGTATTATGTTAGTCAACCTTTGTATTGCTTTGGGTAGTGCGTATAGTTGTATCCTATTTTTTTACCCGGTTTTCACGAACGGGGATGGTTTGTGCCTTCTTTGGATTAGGAGTGGATTATGTGTTTTGTGCCTCCTTTGGATTAGGAGTGGATTAAGTGATTTGTGCCTCCTTTGGATTAGGATTGGATTATGTGGTTTATGCCTCCTTTGGATTAGGAGTGGATTATGTGATTTGTGCCTCCTTTGGATTAGGAGTGGTTTATGTGGTTGTGCCTCCTTTGGATTAGGAGTGGTTTATGTGGTTTGTGCCTCCTTTGGAAGGAGTGGATTATGTGTTTTGTTTCCTCTAATTGTTTGGAGTGAGTTTCATTATATGTTGCCTCCTAGAGTTGGAGTGGTTTTATCTTGTTAGTATGCACTTGGGATTCCCTTGGTGATTGGTTTGTATGTGTTTTCAAGTAGAAGAGTGGCTTCTGTTAGGCGCCAGAGCCCAAAGAGGTAAACTGGGTAACCTTTGGAGGTGGTTTAATCAAGTGATAACTAAAACAATATACTTAGAAGTTTGGGTAGTATTACACATTAATCAAGATAATTTAGCCTCACTCATAGACACAAGTGCTCGTATAGGCTTGGGATGAGTGGGAAGGCCTGGAATGGCAAGGTCATCTATCTTGTCTTTACGAGAGGTATTTGATTCCGCATGAGTGAGTATGGGGGTCAGGATTCGGTTGAGGCCACCAAGATATCCCATAATGGGGGCCACAGCCTATGAAGATTCCCAGAGGATATCCCATGTCAAACTGTGTGATGACACTCTTTCTACGACAACCATTGGTATGCGATTTTGTGTGTATGGTTTCTTAACATACTCGATCTGCTTTATATCTAGAAGCAATGTGACCATGTTAGAGTTGTACTTGTGTTATTCTTATGGTTATGTGGTTCATGTGATTGGTTGTGTCAGTGTGAGTTAGCTTGTGTCTAGAGGTTGATGATCTTGTATAGGATTCCTTGTTACTATCTCCTAGCACGGAGGGTGGGCCTTCGGGTACCACTTAGTTGGGTGGAACGTGCACCTTACTCCATTGGGTTTTATTCTTGTTCATGTGGATGAGATTTCTAGTTGGAGAGCTCGTGGGATCCAATTCATTTCATGATTTATTCATTTCAGTTGATCTTGTAATTTATTACCCCTCATTTGTTATTGAGGTGGAAGATGTATTATGCAACCATGTTTATTGAATTTACCTCATTCGGGGAATGAGAGATGTAATCTTATTGTTAAATTATGTTATTTGAAAACATGTGGTATCTTTTATTCTTTGATGTAATTTATCATGTATGGAATGCATGTGTTCTTAATTTATTAAGTAATTAAATGTTATGGTTTCAATTCATGTTTCTTGTTTGGGTTTTAAAGTAATCTCAGTCTTGTAACTTTAGAGGTTGTTGGCAATGGGTAGTGAACTTGCATGTTATTTGTACTTAAACAAAAAAAAAATTAGTACGTTTGAGTAGTTATTGCAACTTCCTCTAGGGTTGTGTGGCGGGGGTGTTACAAGGCCCACCCCTCATGCTAGGAGATGACAAGAAGGGATCCACATCCAAACAAGGTCAAGCAGACAAGGCTAACACCACACCGACGTAAAGCCACCTCAAACAAATACAACACTCATAGAGGCTACCAAACAAGGGAAAGTAAACGGGTACTATAGGAGAGTGTTTAACTACCCAACCCACTAGTTCATTAATTACTTTATCACTTGTTTAGGAAACTCTTCCCAGTAGCACCGAACAAAACTTCTCAACCTCAAGGGGTGTACCAAATCACAAATGTACTAAAACCACAATGAACAAAGTACATATGTGAGGCATGAACCTTCTCGCACATAGTCATAACCCAAGGAAAAATCATAGAACAAGGCACACCCATGAGAGCTCAAAATAGGAGTACGATCAATGGAAATACAAAGGTCTAATCATGGAAAATTCAACACAAAACAAGATTCTCGTTGCCTCTGGAACCTAACAACCTACCACTTGTAACTATTAAAAGAAAGTAGCTTAAGGATTATGGGTTCTCAACATATCTAAAATATGTCCATTCATAAAAATTACCTCAATGGCAAAATAAACAAGAGAAGATCATGATCAATCATGGAACCACTAGCATGCATAAGGAATCAATTCCAAGAAGTATTCAGAATCAATAATAACTATCTAGCATGTTCAAGGTCAACTATGAATATCCATTCGCTTAAACGTAAACATAATCCAATCTTACTAATGGTAATGTAAAGAATAATTAAATCATCGACTATAATTAAATGCATTTCTATCATAATATCTTTTAAATAGATAAGAACTTTGTAATTACAATCTACAATATCTGATTTAAGTCCTTACCCAATCTGAAGCTCCTAATTGTAAGTTCATAATCCTTATGTCTATTTTACACATTTATATTGAAATTATTTAAATAAATAGAAAACTATGAAAACCTATCGTATGTAAACAATCAGACTTCTCTTAATTTATGATTCCTATATACATATGCATATGTTTACTTCAAAATAGGTAAATTTAATTAAAGTATATTATACATTTGTTTACTTCATTGAAAGACAATTAATGTCATGCCCTAAATATAAACCTATGACAAAAACACAACTAACAATCTTTTTGTAACAATAACATGTAAAATATACTATTGACAACTCCTTGTTGCTTGCAACACTTTTAATTGTCACCATAGTGTCGTCAATAAGATTATTGTAAAAACACTTCCATAACGCCAACAACTTTATTTAACCTTATTTGTTATTCATTTTAGTATTACAACTCCAAATCAATATTACCCTCAATAATAAGATCACTATTATATATATATATATATATTCAATTTTTACATATATTTAATATTATTTATTTATTGATTATTCATTTTTATTACATGTATATAAAAAAAAATATTTATATTGATAAATACATTTATTCATGTAAAATTCATTTATTTTCATTAAAGTAAAAGTTAAAGAACTTATTTAAAATAATATAAAAATGAGAAAAATATCCATTTTATTTTATCTTTTTTTTTTTTTAACTAATACTTTTCCTCACCCCATAGAAAAGTAATTTCCTTTTTGTTTTACTCAATGTCATATCATCTTTTTAAATAATCTTTAACACATGTTTAATATCTCCCAATACAATATCTTTTTTTTAGTTCCAAGGAACTATAGGCACCACCAAGATCTTAACTAGTTATTAATAATTCTCTTTTTGACCAATGAGTGCTAAAACATTTTTTCTATTTGAATTTTATTATCTATTATCAATGTATCTCTCAAAATTTATTTACTTGTTATATTTTCCATTCTATTAAATTCAAATATATAAAATAATCTAATAACAAATTCAAATAAATAATATATTTTAATATATTATATTATTAATTTAACAACAT
Organism: Sequoia sempervirens; assembly: GCA_007258455.2. Taxonomy (NCBI): domain Eukaryota; kingdom Viridiplantae; phylum Streptophyta; class Pinopsida; order Cupressales; family Cupressaceae; genus Sequoia; species Sequoia sempervirens. The sequence continues at coordinate 282,521,472 of VDFB02086081.1, read as the reverse complement.
ATTATAATATTATAATTAGATATATATTATAATTTTAAATTATGTAATATATTATCTTTTTAATAATTTAATATATATTTAATATATTATAAGTCTATTAGATATTTTTAATATATATTATATTAGATTATATATTAAATTAAATTAACATCTAATATATTAAATTAATCTTGTTAATTATATCTTTTGAAAACAAAACAAACATATTTTGTCTAATTTTTCTTTTTAATGTTAAAAGAGCAAAAGGTTTATTTTTAATAATAATATAAAATATAAAATATGGTTGATCTCAATTGCTATTAGATAAAAAATTCAACATCTCAATTTCAAGGAAATAATTTATCATTCCATTACAAAGTATAAGAAAAGTTACAATGGCTCAACATTTTCAATTTATAAAATATATTAAATTTTATATTATTTCAATAATGAATAAATTTAATGGTATGAAAGATAAATTTATATTAGGATTATTTTAATTAGATAGTGATAAAGTATCTTTCTATTTTAAAATTTGATACAAAGTTGTATTTTTTTTAATAGTATATAAATAAAAATAAATCTAATGATCTATTAGTTTGATTATCATTAGATAATCAATAAAAAATAATGGAGTGGATAGATAATAAATAAATTAGTATAGATATTTTAGATATTAAATATATATCAATTTGGAGGAATCTATATAACATATGTCACACAATTAATATAGATATTTCATTATAGATATATATCATATCTTTCAAATAAATGTATTTTAAGAAATATATGTTAATCATGAACACTAATAATACTACTATAGATATCTTAAATAATCTATTTAGAAAATATTTAGATATATTAATCTCCACTTAAAAGTTATTTTATTTTATGACATAATTATTTTATTTATTACATGCATACAAACACATTTTAATTTCATCTATCTGAACTACTAAAACTATTAAATAAATAAATAGTTTCATCAATACATAAATATGTAAGTTGAAAAATAAAGAACACACAATTAAGATATATATTTCAATATAGATATATATCATATATTTCAAATAAATGTATTTTAAGAAATATATGTTAATCATGAACACTAATAATACTACTATAGATATCTTAAATAATCTATTTAGAAAATATTTAGATATATTAATCTCCACTTAAGAGTTATTTTATTTTATGACATAATTATTTTATTTATTACATGCATACAAACACATTTTAATTTTATCTAAGAATTATTTTCATCTATCTGAACTACTAAATAAATAAATAGTTTCATCAATACATAAATATGTAAGTTGATAGATAAAGAAAAACAAACACTATTTACATTTACTCAAGAATTAGTTTTATTTATTTTTTAGCAATTTTTTAATGTTATATAGTAATAAAATAAATAATACAACATATGCAAACAATTAAAAAAGTTTAATTTCATCTTTTTTTGCTAGACAATTTTTTCACTTAATACGACATCTTAAATTAAATTAAATGATGACCTTATTATGTTTATTATTAAATATTAATTATTTAATGTGTAAATGACTATAGGTGTTTTATACACACTTGTGAAGTGAGAGCCAATTTTGTTATAATACACTTCTCAAAATATTAGTCAATAAACTAAACACTTGTTGAAAAATAAAAAAGTGTGTGTAACTATAGCTATTGTATATGATAGCTAACCTATATTAAATATATGAGTAAAACTATAAAAAATTGCATGTTTATTATCTTTTTGTTTTAAACATTTTAAATTCTTTATTATAAAGTAGCTTAAGTGTGTGAACAAAAGCTATTAAGGAGTCACATACATGATTAATAAAAACTAAAACACACCAAACATATAAAAATAATAAAAACTAAAATACAACTAACATATATATTTCAAAAAAAATTGCATCCCACAAAAGTCAAATATAAATAGTGTTAGTTAATAGATTATTCACTATTTCAAATTTTCAAATTTTTTCTCTATTGTTCAATCATATAAATAATTACTAACCAACAGTTGGGTAAATTATTTCTATATGGAATAATTTACCTCTAAATTATATGAGGTACAACTCCCTCGGTTGATAAGAGAATATAAATAATTTACCTCTGAATTTTATGAGGTGCACAACTCCCTTGTTTGAGTTCTTCTCTGAGTTTTAAAAAACTTTAACATGGGTATGCTTTTAACTAGAAAGCAAGAAAAGTCAAAATAATAGAGCAACACAAATCAATAAAATGCTACTAGTGAATCTTTTATTGAACAAAATGTAATTTGTAAGAAAACAATCAAAACATAGACTAATTTTGCATTCCACAAAGCATAAAATAGTAAACTTATCAACCAAAAATAATTCTAAACTCAAGAAGATTAGATACTAGAAATGGTTCTCAAATTCACACAAAAATGCAACAACCAATGAAACCAATCACAATGCATAAACTATAACATGGATTTCATTTCATTCATTTATCAAAAACTATAAGCTCACAAACATACAACCTCCTCTTCCTATTTGAATTACTTTCTATCCATTTCCCTTTTTCAAAAATTTCTCATAAGAAGTTCTTTCGGTAACATCATAGTTTATATACATTTACAAGAGTAATTGCTTCTTGAAAGTAACTTAAAAGAAGAAGTTAAGAGCCCCTTAAACTTCTCAAGACCTTAAGTTATTTAGAAAAAAAAACCAATAAAAACACGAGGCAATATTGGGCTCGGGTGGTGCACTATCAATCTCTTTCTTCAATACCTTAATATCCTCACATATTTTCTTCATGTTTGTGACAACCTTTGTTCCCCTTACCAACATATCCTCAAGGTCCAATATTTTGTGACCTTCCCATAAGACTTTAAACATGAATCTTATCAATCATTTCTTTTCCACTTTAAACAGAGAAATGATCAAAATGTACTTCAATTTGGCCAATGGGTTGAGTAGAAAGGTTAACAAGATATCTTAAATAATTGGTTAAAGCATTAATCTATTGTTTTAACTGGTCTTTTCTCTAGTTGTCTTTTTCTATCATTTCTACAAGCCTAGTAGTTGACACCTAAAAATTGTGGACATCTCAATCTCTTGTAGAGGGTCCTAGATTAATCCTAGTGATACTAAAATCACTTGCAATCATTTGACTAGCCTCTTTTTGAGTGGAGAGATGAGCAACCTCAACATACATATTTCCCTAGGAGGGATCATTCAACAATTATGATGTGTTTTTAGGTTTTTAACATGTGGCATTCTTTGGATTAATTGAGACACAAAATCCTTATTGGGTAGACTCAAGTCAACCACCTTTTTATTCTTGGTTAAATATTGTTCTAACTATGAGATAGATGAAGGTGTGGGGACATTACTAGTTCTTGGAAAATAAAATTGAAGTGACCTTTTGAGAGGAGATGTATCAGATACCTCACAAGCATTTTCCAAATTCCTACGTCCTAAGGGATCCTCAACATCATCTCCACTACCTCTAGAGGTAGTCTACTATGTTGTGGATGCCATTTTTTGAAGTGATGAAGACCTCCTCTAACTAATCTATGATTTCTTTGTAGCTTGCTTAGCTTTCCAAGGGGCGGGATTTTTCATTACCCATTCCTTTATTCACCTAAGTACTATTTCCATCTTAGCCTCAATGGTTTATATTTCCTTAAAAATCCAATATATTGGTAGGATGGGTTGGATTTGTATGTGTTCTATGAAGATATGATCAACTAGATTAGAGTCATCATCTTCGATACCCTGGATATCACAATTTAATTTGAAAGTTACAATCTACCTTAGTGACAACCTCATCCATCCTCTTCTCCCTTCTTCATATTCGTTTGCACAATCTACCCGATAGTCTTCCAAATTCAGAATGTGAGCTTCAAATGAGAACTTATAATTATTTTTGAATGAATTTTTGACAACTTTTCTCAAGGTTGTGGAAACCTTATTGAATTTTGATAGAGGTTTTAAAACCTCTAGAAAGTTCCAAAATTAAACTTCAATTCCTTCGATCTTTCCAAACTTTTATGAGAGCTCATGGTGGAACCAAAGTATTAAAAAAATTTGACTCTAGACTTGGTTGTGGAAACCATGTCGGGTCTTGATGATGGTTGTGAAACCATAGAAGCCAAAATAAAATAACTCACCATCCAAGGATGCGGCAACCCTTTGGAGTTTAATGAGGTTTCTAAAACCTTTCAACTTCTAACAAAGGTTTCAAAACCTTCAATAAGTTCCTAAATGCTTCTTTATTGTCTTCAATTTCTCCACTTTTGATTGAATGGGTCAACTTTCCCTACTTGTGTTGGCTTTAGACTAGGTTAGGAAAACATTATCGAAACCCAATGAGGTTCTAAAAACCTCATTGAAAGCTAATGATATTATTATAACTTAAGTGATGACCAACACATCATAAATAATATGAACCTTTAACAAGTTGTCGGGATAATACATGGTTAGCGAAATGTTGTCAAAAATTGACAAGGTTCTGAGAACCTTATCGAAACCAAATGGCTAATGATGAACTTCTCCAAATTTTAGCAAGGATCAAAAGGATTTGATGAAACATGAGGTAACAATTGGATCTAACTGGGGACAAATACTATAAAGGATGCTAAAGAACCCAAAACACAAGATTTATGACTGTCCATGGGTAATAGAGTCACTAGTTGTGAAGTATAAGAAAACACATGATGAACAAAAAATTAAAAGAATGAAGCAAACTAAAAGATAACAAACCCAAAACACCTAGCCTACTATTTACAGAGGGTGGAACATACACACTCCTATTCCCTGAATAGCACCTCCTACTCAGTTCTCTTCCACTCTATTATGTAGTCCTAACCTACTATTTACAGAGGAATCAACATACACACTCCTATTCCTTGAATAGCACCTCCTACTCAGCTCTCTTCCACTCTATTGTGCAATCCTCTCTACTTTCATTGGCATGGATTGTTTAATTTTTTTCCTTTTATCTCCTGCTCATGAGGCACAACCTCACTTCTCCGCCACACCTCCAATTCGTGCAACCCCCAAAAACTGTTAATTCAGATTTTAATGATACCCCCTTATGCGCCATCTCATTTCTCCTTTTGTGGCGTGACTTCTTCCTCCTACCAGGCATGTTCCTTCCCCTTTCTACCTTCAACATAGCCCTCCTTACTACCTGAATCGGCCTTTTTACCCCATCCTTAATGCAATTTTAATTTCTTTTGCTAATGAAATCATGCATTGTTCAAAAATATTTCATGATATGTCTATGTATTATTTTGAGGTCAATGCTTCTACCAACATCAGTCGACTAATTAAAAGAAACTTTTAAAATCTTTAATGTTCTTCAAACACTATATCTGGAGACTTTGAAGATATATGATTACATCTGTTGTATTGTGAAAAATCGCCTACTTTGCAATTTCCTAATATTGTTTATGGTATTACATGTCACCATCTGACAAATTCCAAGATTACTATTAAGTTGTTATAATATCAACACTATTAGTAAAACGTAGCAAACACAACAACTAAAAACAAGACTATTCTTAAACATTTTACACAGAACTCAAAATTTTGTTATATATTTATTTATTTTCTTTAACTTGAAAATTGTTCTTTTAAATCTTATGCCTTTTTAAAAGTATCTAAGAGTCCCTAATTTCATGCCTATTTTTCCTATGATGGAAATGGGAGACATGGCATTTTAAGTGCAATAATTTTCTCACCTTATGATATTTTATTTACATTTGTTGACTCCACCCTAAATAAATCTAATTTAAATCCAACATAGACAATTATACGCAAATCACCAATCTAATAGTGAAGGAATTTGTAAATAAATTTAGCTTTAAATAACTTGTAATTAAGTCAAATTTTAAATGCACTTAATGTATTTGAAAACAACTCTAATTTCAGCAACTTTGACCATTGCATAAAGAAGTTATAATGGGTCACATAGACATCAACATTCAGTTATTTACATATATAAAGACAAATTTTAATTTACTTTTCGGTAAAGTATTAGGTACCCATTATATATTTATGCAAATGGATTACTTTTACTAATACGTTCAAGTGATAAACCTTAAGGGACATCTAAATCATCACTAACAAATTTCTTTAACAACTTACTCAAGTTAAAAGACTATATATCACAAATCTCGATATCTAAAAGTAAACCCTAACAACAATCCACTTTAACACAAAACAAGTGATAACATTAAACCAACATAATTGGACTGATTAATTTCAAAGAATATTAAACTCATCATTCAACATGCAACATAATATTTTAAATATTAACATATATAGGAATAGTTCAAGTTCAAACCACAAAATCAACGCTTTTCCTAAATAGAGGGAATAGTAAAAACTAAAACATGATAGTTAAAAACCATAATATAATTTATAATCAATAATATAATTGAAATATTTGAACAACCATATATATAATTTTTTTTTAAAACAACAATATAATTGAAAAATATATATGAACATCAATAAATAAATAAATATATATATATATATACACCTCCCTCCAGGGATAATTTCACTTAAATAAAATATTAGGATTATCTTTTCTTCCACAAATTTCCCCAAATTCACGTTTTTTTTCTCCAGAGTCCTCTTGGCTGCAAGTTTCCTTTCTAGCTTTAGAGTTTTTCGATAACAAAGGAACATGTGGCAATTTGTGCCTAACCACCTAGAGGAATTTAACGTATTAAGAAATCTACCCCCACTAATAAGTTGATTGCCGTAAACATTTCACTCTTAATTCAATATTTTAACCGTTAAAATTATATCATGCTTATTTAATTTAAATAAATCTCTATTATGGTGGTAAAACTTCTAATATTTTATTGGGTACATCACCTTATTAAATTAAATCAATCTTTAGGATTTCTGAGGATTCTTTTAAATATGCTTATATTTATATATATTTTTTAAATTTAC